>CANXYI010724821.1:0-12376 GCA_948208565.1 Hura crepitans
AAAAATTCAAAAATACTTTAATTAATGCCTCTCTTGAATTTCATAATTTTTAACTGGGCAGAACCCATTAAACCAATAAATCACCATGTTAATTAACTTAAATAAATTATTTTCCCTGGTCAAAAAATTCCAATCTTAGTACCATTGGCTTAGTTAGAATTTTTGACCATTAAGTTATGCTATTTTTAGATTTTTCTGAGCTCATTTCATATATTTTATCATTCAGTTAAAACCAAGTTACTATTCACCAAAACACTGCAATTCAAACTTCTTTTGCTTATTTAACTACTTATATGACCTCAAATTGTTCTCAAAATTTACCACACACTATCTTTTAATGAATACTTATTTTTGGTATGATAACCCCAGTTGGACCCAGGTGGTACTATTCAAGCCCAATGTTACTATTCATCGAGATTGAGTTTCGAACCTCATTCTTTTCACACTTATACCTTCCTTTCATATTATTTTCATGTTTCTACCTCTTCCATACATGTTCCACTCATTAATAAGTCTTAAATTACTCTTTTCTAGAATTGCCCTTGATAATTTGGAAAATAATTGTTACGTCCCTCGGTGAATTTTCACTCTATTATTCATACTAACCAACTCTACTTGATTTGTACATCAATTTTATTCTCTATGGTTTCCTTTAATTCTCACTCTATGTGTGAGTAAATTGGATCAAAAGTTATGGCATAACACTACTACACGATTGAGTTCCCTCATGGTCTAGTGTTTTAAAGTGTCGTCTACTTAGTTGGGCCTACATAATAAAATTAATGTCATGGCTAGTGACAGATAGTAGTGTTATAAATTGAATAAAATACAGATAGGGCACAAGAGTAAATAAATAAATAATGAGATTGGCAAATAAAATAATATTAATTTAATGACATGGATTCAGCGTATCGGTGTTCTGGTGCACAGGTAATAGTAGATAGTAGTCTAGTCTTGAGTTTTCTGCAGTGTAGCAACAAAGATATTAAAGGGTATATAATTTTGTATTTTTTATGGTTTTAGTGGGCACTCATGTAAATACTATAAGTTATGGGTTAAGCTAGGTTAGAAGCTGCTAGGGTCTGTAAATGTCTATAATTATAAGTTAAACTAGTGATGTATAAATAGGCCTTTTGATATGAATATTTCAATTTATTACATGTTCTTATGATTTTAAGCTTGAGGCCTTGTGTGATGATATGATATATTATTATGATATTGATGAAAATATTAGAGGACCAGAAGGGTCTAAAGGGTGATAGATTGGGTGAATGGTTATTAGAAGTGTTTTTCACAAGTGAAAAAATTTTTAGAGTGTCACCTAAATAGCTTTTGTGCTATCTAAATTTTTGTAGAACTAATAATTGATTATCAAATGGATTTTTAGGTCTAATATACCTTGAATAATAATGCTTAGGTGATAGATTGGAATTTTAGGTAAGATCTGTACAATAAATAGGCTAGAATATAAATGTTAAGTGAATGCAGGCTTAGAGAAATTTCATAATGGGTGACTTAGTGGGAAGTTCACCATTTAGCAGGTTTCTTGAAGAATCTGGTAAGGATTTCATAGAATTACTCCTTGATCTAATAAAAAAGTATAACATGTGTTGATCTTTCCATATTAATAATGTCCCATCTTATTAATACTATGATCAAGGATATTTAGGTATATCACATTTGTATGTCATAAGAATCTCATATAATGAACACTTCATGATTTCCTCTACACTGGGATTATATACTAGGGACTTTATAACATGGTTTAAGACATTGCAAACAATTATAAGTAATATAGTATGAATTCATAAGGTCTAAATATATGAATACTACCCTATTACATGGCCTCTAGGGCATACTTCTAACACTACGAACATAGATAAAATGCCATGTTATGTAGGATATCTGATGTAGCATTTGCTTTAACTGTCACTACCAAATTCTAATCTAATTATAGAGAGGAACATTGGGTGGCTATCAAGAATATCTTTAAGTACTTAAGAAGGACTAAGATTTTATTCTTAGTTTATAAAGATGGAGATTTATAGGTTAGCAAGCATATTAATGATAACTTTCAATTCAATAAGGATGATTGTAAATCTCAATTTAAGTATGCATACATTTTGTGTGGAGGAGCAGTTATTTAGAAGAGTTCTAAATAGGATATGACTACGAATTCTACCATTGAAGTCGAGTATATAGCAGGTTTCGATGCTGCTTAGATTATGAAGTTCATTTATGAACTTGGAAAGCATTGTTAATCTAATATCTTTGTATTGTGATAGCAATGGGGCTATTACACAAGCTCGAGAACCAAATTCTCATCAGCGATCTAAACATGTACTTCGGTATTACCATCTAATTAGAGACATCATCGGTAGATAGGATGTGAAAATTGAAAGGCTCCTCATAGATCAGAACAAAGTTGATCCTCTCACAAAGGCAATATCATAGGGAAAGTTTGATCAACATGTAAATGCAATGGGCATTAAGTACATGGGTGATTGGCTCTAGTGCAAGTGGGAGATTGTTAGATTTATGCACTAGAGATTATGTAATAGGGTTATAATTATGTGTTTAAACCTTGTGAATTAATGTTAAAGGCATTTCTCTTTATATCATATTATTTTTATATATTACTTATAATTCTTTTCAATGTCTTAAACCATGTTATAAAGTTTATAATGCTCATGTTTTGAGACTCTACGAATGGTGCCACAGGGTCCGAGGGGTGCACTCGAGGTGTCAGGTCACTTACAGGTAGATCGAGGCCATGACACAGGTCATAAAACCTGGAGGGGGTCTAAAATGATGAAAAAGGAAAAATTTAAAAATTTAGCAGAACTAATAATTCATTTTAGGCTGAAAGCTACCCATCGGGGCAATAAAAATTTTTTGGGCTAAGATTGACCTGCGATGTGCTCGGACGGACTCAAAAATAGTGGACCCTAAAGCTAGAAAACTACACTGAGCCCAATGGAGAAAGAATTTTTAGAATCGAAGGTTGTTTGTAAATTCTCATAATTTTTTAGGTTGGCACGCAAATTGAGGTAGCCTAAAAACTGCCATATCGATGGAATTTGGCCACAAAAAATTTTGAGTAGGTAGAGGGGATTAAATAGGAATTTTAAAATAAATGATGTAATTTTTAGAAGTCTGAGTGAATTTTTATGAATTTTCAAAGTTTGCCAAAAAAATTAAGATGCTTCGGGAATTATCGAGACAACCATTGACATGTCAATGTGGGCCCCACTTCATGCCAAGTGGGCATGCAAGTAGCCAAGTGGCATAGGAAGCATGATAGGTGGATTTCTACTTGGTTGAACAAAAGCCATTCTTTCCCCTTTCTGCCTAGATTGCTGAAGCCATAGCTAAAGGAGAACCTCTATAACTTTCTCCTCTAACCACTAAATGGGGAGATTCTAGTGGCTAAATATTCCTCTAGATGTTAAGCACCACGAGGAATAAGAATCAAGCCAAAAAGAGCTGTGGTTTGAGAGATAAAATTTGTGTAAGGTGACTGGTTTAATGCAGTCCAAAATAGTGTGTGTAAGGTGAGTTTTGAGCAATTCCTCCCTTTCTCTTCTTCTTTTTGGCTACGAATTAATGCTAAGATGTACCTAAGACCTATATGTGTGTGTGTATAAGGGATTGGTAGCCATAGGAGGTTAGCTTGGAGGTCATATAGAAGGAGAAAGATTATTGTGGTTGCTAGAATTAGGCTGGCAGCATAGGCTTGGATGGGAATGACACCTTCAAAGTGATATGTAAGTGAAATTAAAGCTTTTTCATCATGTGATAGGGTGCCTAGAATGTTGAATATTGAAATAACATGGCTAGAATGTTAAATTTAGGAGTGATTCCTTCTTTGGTAGTTATGAATAAGTGAACACCTAGCAAATTAGGGGGCATGTTTTAAAGAGCTTGTCAAAAGTAGCTTCATTTCCTTATTGATTTTGCTAGACATAAATACTTGTGTTTATTATACATGGGCTAGAATGTAACTTTAGCATTGTATGATATGTTAGAATGAAGTTTATAGCCATTTTAGTTGGGAAATAATAATGAAGTATGCATTTAAAGTTGGTACCTGAGAACTATTCTTAGTGAATTGTATGATGGTGGCAAGTGACCTATGATAATTTGCTTGAAATTGAGTATGATTGTGTCATGGCATGTTTTTATGATTGAATTTGGATACCAAGTAAAAAGGGTATGGAATTTGAATACATTTTCTTTTAGTACCCGAGAGCATGTACTTGTGATATGGCTTGTAAGATAGCTTATAAAAAGATTTAGTATATACATTATGTTGGCTATAAACTTAGCTTATAATAATCATGAATTTTAAATGATGTATATGACATATTAATATAATAATGAACACTTGAAATGTGCCTTGAATTGGCTAGAAAGACTTGAACTAAAACATGTATTTAAATCTTAAAATAATGACTTTAAAAGTGGCTCAAATGAGCTTGTACATTGAACCTTAATTGTGCCTTTGAGAGGCTAGAATTGAGTTGTATTTTAGCCATGGATTTTGCCCAGTTAGAGATGGCATTTGTGCCTAGATTTTGGCCATGGATGTAGCTCAGTTATAGTTGGCTTAGTGCCTAGTAAAGTATTAAAAAGAATAGTGAAAACTAAATCTAATTTAGACTTAAAATAGTCCTAAAATGCTAACTCCAAAAGTGGTCGAAATAACCTTTAACTATCTAGTTGACCTCTACCTAAACCAAAAATGTCACTGGATAGAAGTATTAACCTTTGAAGTGGAAATGCCCTAATAAATCATAATATAAGATGCCTTGAATTTTGGTAGAAACAAACCTAAAAATTGTTTTGGAATTTTACCCGAAAGAGCCAAAAAGTGGCTATACCAGTTTGGATAAAATTTTAAAGTATAAGATAAAATTCTTAACTATCTGTTTTTGAGACTTCGATAGTACAAGAATAATTTTGGCTAATAAATGACCTTAAGTTGTGCTCCTTGGCCCATTGGTTAGACTCTTACTAAATGGGTTGATCGTTCAACTTAGGGTCTTGCAACTGCTAGTTCATTAGTGGCTGGAGAGGTCTACGGACTGATCTTTATTATGTCACCCAGTTATTGATGGTATCCATTAGTGGCTAAAAAGGTCTACAAACGGATCTCCACTATGTTACTTAGTTCTTATTGATTATTTCTAGTTGGGAAGGCCCACAGGCTGATCTTTATTATGCCATAGAGTTATAGTTACTTGTGTTTAGAGAGGCTACGGCTGATCTCCATTATGGCACACATGCCAGTGTAGCGACGTAGGTCTAGAATTAGGAACACTACACCAGTTTATTATTCCTCTAGATCTAATGTCTTAAAGTGTCTTCTTCCTAATCGAGCTAGAGAATTAAATTAAGTAAATAACTAGTCTAATTATGACTATAAAAATTAAACATAAATGGAATAGTATTTTCTAAGATTATAAAAAAATGCAAAAAAATGGTGTTTTTGACAATTTGTACAGATGTGACAGATCAGTTACAGTGAAATAAATTAAGTAACAAGTAGAATAATCATTAGGAATAAAGTTTAAGCTTATTTGAAGGACTTTTTCTTAGAAAGTAGTAAAAATTTAGTCAAAGGGTATTTTAGTGAATTTTCCACACATAAGTGAATAAAGTAATGCTTGTGAAGTATGCTTATTGAAAATAATAATATTTGTTTAAAATGATTTATTGAGTCAAAAATTCTATTTTTACACTTTAAAAATACCTTAAGGGTATTTTTGTAAATTAGCACTCTAGTGTATAATTAAGTCATATAATCTAGTAAAATCATTCTTAAAATGTACATGTAAGTTAATGATATAAATACCATGATTAAATTGCTTTAAGTTCACCACTGAGTATCTCGTATACTCAGCGTACCGATTTTGGTGCACATGTACATAACAGCAGGACTTAGCTCGTAAAACATGATGATAACGGTTTAGAGGATACAAGTGAAGACTTTTTTATGTAATTATGGTATAGTTTGAATATCTATGTACTTAGGTGGGAAATGGGTAGGAGAATGTATTTAAGCTTTGGAAATGTAATGTAATTAAGTGAATATGACCTGTTGATGTAAATAAAGTATCTATACATATTCTTTGGTGAATGTATGATTATGTGTGATGTTGATGCTGATGTGAGCCTGAGACTCTATATTTATGCATGTTTACATATGGCCTGAGGCCTGAGTTTGATGTTTGCTTAGGTTGATGTTAGGCTAAATATGGGGGATTAGATGGGTCTAGGAGTTGTGATTTGTTTATAGAAGTGTTAAACAGGGTAGTTAAAATTTTGGGTTAGGACCTAGGCTGCTATTATGCTACCAAATTTTTAGGTGGTATCTAAGTGTTAGTAGATTTTCTCTATAATGATTGATTCATATTGATCCTAGCCTAAATGGATTATAGGAACTGACTGAAGTGATTTTGGAGTTAGTTAGAAAGGTCTAATATGAAATTGGTAGAAGTTAAACGAATGACCTTGGGAGAAATTTTAGGATGGGTAACCTAGTAGGAAGTGCACCACTTATTAGGTTTCTTTAGGAATCCATTAGGGGGTTTCACGTTTGGTGGTATCAGAGCAAAGGTTCAATGTTCCTTGGTAAAGTGTATGGATATCAAAGGGTTAAGTTTTAATTCCTCTGAACTATTACACTATCTGAGGCTAAGAAGGGAAAGTCTTTTGTAGTATAGAAATGACTAGTCTAGTTGCCCGAATTAGGGGCAATGGAACTATTTGGTTAGATAATCATAGTATACAAAGAGCAGGTTCTGTCTCAGCATCTAAACCCAGTTATGCTGCTTAGCAGCTAGAGTCAGGAGTGACTGACTAATAACAGGTAGGAGAAAACCCTATCATGGTACTGCGAGAAGTAATACATGAAAGGATCTTAGTAGATTTCTAAAGTATGTTGAGAAAATTATTTTCCATGATACATATGTTGAATATAAGAGATTCCTTATAGGACTAAATGTAGAATCAAGACTATAGAAAGCTAAACCTCAGAAAGAGGGATTTGGCAGTATCAGTATTAGTTGCATGTGATAGGAAGAAATGGTACCAGCAAGAAGATACCTCTTTTAGAGAAAGAGGCAGAGCACTGTGGGATAGCCCAGTGCAGTACCAGATTGGTAAGACAAGGTGAAAAGGTCAGTTATAGGCATAGTCTTAGTCTAAGTCCTAGTATCAAAGAGGGTGTAGAGGGTAGAAGTTGACACAGACCCAAAAGTCGGGGCAAGCTCCTAGTGGTAGACTTTAATTACCTTCTTGGGTTAAAAGTACTCCTTGTATAAAGGATAATAGCAGTGGACCTCCCATGTGTTGTTGTTGTTAGAAAAGGCATTGAAAGTAATGTAGAGGAAGCAAGTGAGAAGAATGTCTCCAATGTGGTGCTAGAGGCCACCACAAAGAGAGTGTCCTCAAGGATAGATAAAGAGTGCTTAGACATAGATATCTAATGTTACACCTTAAAGTAGGGGTCAGAAATAGACTAAGGAGAGTAGTCCAGTGTAGCCAGGGTACTAAAGTTAATGCTTGTGCTTCATGTAGAAAGTATGTTATGAGATTGAAAAAAATAATTGTAGCACCAGTTGGTATGACTAGTAGTTTATTATTTAATATTTCAATCTTGGCTTTGATAACCCCTGATTTAATGTTGTTATGTGCATATACTGCGCCAATACAGAATCGACAGATAGGGCCTACCAAGTTGGTGCAGACATTGGAGTTAACAACCTTATGGGGCAGTGTGTGATTGTGAAGGGGTTGTATAAAAGATGCATTTGGTAATTTAAGGGCATGGATTGTTATGAATTGACTAAGTTGTATTTCAATATATTGAGGTACTTCTAGGATGGGTTGGCTTATCAAGTATTATGTTGTGACTGAGGGTAACCATAAGAAGTTGACCCTCCAGACTGTACAAGGACTGATAAAGACGGTGGATGGTGAGAAAAATCCTTTAGATAATTTTATCTTTGTTATCCGGATATAATAACTCCTTCAGGAGGAGAGAGGCATGTTTGGCCTAAGGTATTGATTAGATTAACTTAATTTTGATCTAGCATATCCATTATTTAAAGCTCAGTTCTTTAATATATTCCCATTGCATTACTAAGGTTATCATCTCGTAGGAAACTAAATTTTGAAGTAGAGGTGTATCTTGGTATTGCTCCAGTGTTTATTATTTTTCAAAGGAGGGCATCTATTGAAATATAAGTATTGAGAATATAGCTATAAGAGCTATGTGATAAGGGTTTTAATAGACCCAATATAATTTCTCAGTGAGTGTTTAAGCTGTCTATGAGAAAGAAGGACACATTGCTTGGGTTCTGCATTACCATAAAAGTATTTGAATAGAATGAATGTGTAAGGTCAGTATCCCCTATTTTTGTGGATGATCTTCTTGATCATTGAGAGAGGCTGGTCTTCTTTCTTTTAAAGTTGATATGAGATCTAGATACTATCAGTTGAGGATTTAGGGAAGTTGATGTTAATAAGATTGCTTTTAGGACCTAGTGTGGAAATTGTTAGTCTTTGGTGATGTCGTCTGGGCTTACTAATGCCTTAGTAATTTCATGGATTGCAATAGACAAAGCTTTTAATTTTATTTAGGCTAATGATAATAGTGTTCTTAGATGATCTTTTGGTGTACCCAAGGAACCAAAAAGAGTATGAATAGCTTCTAAGGGTTATGATACAAACCCTAAAAAAAGATGGTTGTATGTGTGCCAACTCAATAAGTGTTAAGTGGGCAAATGAAGTTTTCTTTGGACCCTAGTCTCAATTAATAGAGTTAAAATTTGGCCCTAGTAAGGGTAAAGCAGTGTTGGAATTGGAACCTTCTGGAAATGTAACTAAGATAAGAGATTTTTGGGCTTAGTTGATGTTACAAAGGGCTTGTAACAGAACTTTCATTATCGTTACTCCTTTGACTGGACTAATTAGAAAAGATGTAAGAAATGTGTGGAATAATTAATGTCAAGACAGTTTTGCTAAGTTGAAATAGAGGTTGATAGAGGTTCTTACCCTACTTCAACTCAAATAAGGTAAGGACTTTGTTATGTGTAGGGATGTTTCACTTAATAACTTGTTGGGTATTAATATTGGATGGAAAGATAGTGGCTTGCGCTTTAAGACAATTGAAGTCATGAGAGAAGGATTATTCTACCCTTGATTTGGGGCTAGTTACAATTGTGTTACTTTGAAACATATAATGGCACTAGCAGTTTGAAGAAGAATGTTGTATAGGTATAGATCATTAAAGCTTGAAAAATTCCTTTACTCAGAAGAAGGGACCTGAGATAGAAAAGTTGGGTAGAGTTGATTCAGGATTTTGATTGCTTGATTAACTGCCTACCAGTGAAAGCTACTATGATAGTAGAGGCTAAGTATAGGAAATTTATGGTGACCTTAAGAGATTATGAATGTCAGGTTACTAGTTATTTTAGAAGAGGCGGTAGTGGCTAAATTGCAAGTAAAGTTAGGTTTTAGACAGCAGACCAAAGAGAATCAGAAGAGAGATAAGTAGATAGATTGGATAAGTAGCAAAGGTAAAGAGAGGAAGACCTCTGGGTCTCAATTGATAGTAAGTGAGGGGTGAACTCATCATATCAGATCATATACATTTTGTCTAGAGGATCTAGGTTATAAATGGTTAAGGAAGTACATGAGTCTCTTCGTTTTATACCTTTTAGAGAGGAAAAAAATTTTGAGCTTGGGAATTTTATTTATTGATAGCTTGGTATGGAAGGAAATATGGTAAAGTATGATATCAAGTATTTGATATGCTAGCAAGTAGAAGCTGGGCATTAGAATTCTTTTGAATTATTGTATCCTACATTTATGTCAAAGTAAGAATAAGAAAAGTTAGCCCTAAGTTTTATGTTGGGTTACTGCTAACCAAAGGTATATGAAATGTTGTATGTATAATTATTGATAGATGATTTAGGTAGTCTAAGTTACCTTATTAGAATGGATTAGTTTTTAAATAGGTTGGCTAGACTATATGGTGATAAGATGATCAGATTCCATATTGTGCTAGTGATTGTCATTTGGACAGAGATTTTGTTTTACTTCCAAATTTTGGCAAAAGCTACTAGCAGCTTTAGGCATCAAACTAGCTCATCACCTAGTTTATTATTCTCAACCTGATGGACAGTCAGAAAGGGTGATATAGATGTCTAATATATGTACATATGTTCTTTACAAAGATTGCCTATGATAGTAGTAACCAATTTAGTTGAAAATAAACCCCTATGAGGCATTGTATGATAGACAATATAGGACCTTTCATGTTGAAGTGGGATTTGAGATAGAAAGTCTTCAGAGTAGACTTGATTAAAGAGGTTAAAGAAAAATGAAATAAATCAAAAAAAGTCTAAAAGCATTATGGTTAGATAGGAATCATGTACTAACTTAAAGTAGGAAACTACTGAATATTCAGTTAGAGATAAAGTATTCCAAAGTTTTTCCAAGGAAATAAGTGCAAGGAAAAAGGTAATTGAATCCCAGGTTATCAGACCCTATGAGAGTATTGATAGGGTCAGGACCTCTAGCATACAGGCCTGCATTACCACCTGAGCTATAGCAAAACACAATATTTTTATGTTTTAGGTTAAGGGGGTATAGACTGGATCAGTTACATGTCACTTCGATGATAGCTCTTGAGGTATAGCTGGATATTAGTTATGATAAAAAAATAGTGTAGAGTATGCCTCGTGAAATGAGATAGTTGTAGAGATGAATCCATACCACTGTCACATTGCTATGGAGATATAAAAGTGTAGAGAAAGTTACCTGAGAGCTAAACGAGCAAATGGGAGCTCAGTATTCTACTTCATTTGCTTCAAGTAATTTCGAGGATGAAATTTTCTTAAGAGGGGAAGAAATGTAACGCCTATGTTTTGAGACTTCATGAACGGTGCCACAGGGTTCGAGGGCTGCACCCGGGGTACTGGGTCACTTGTACATGGACCGATGTAATGACATGGGTCATGAAACTTCAAGGGGCTCTAAAATGATGAAAAAGGAAAAAATTAATAATTTAACAGAACTAAAAATTCATTGCTAGTTGAAAGCTACCCAGTAAGGCAATAAAAATTTTTCGAGTCGGGATTGACCCGGGATATGCTTAGACGGACCAAAAATAGTGGACCCTAAAGATAGAAAACTGCACTGAGTCCAATGGTGAAAGAATTTTTGGAATCGGAGGTCATTTGCAAATTATTATAAATTTTGAGGTTGGCATGCAAATCGAGGTAGTATGAAAACTATTCTATTAATGGAATTTGGCCACAAAAATTTATAAGCAAGTAGAGGGGATTAAAATAGGAATTTTAAAATAAACAATGTAATTTTTAGAGGTCTAAGTGAATTTTTATGAATTTTTAAATTTTGCCAAAAAATTGGGATGGTTCAAGAATTATCAAGACCACCTTTGACATGTCAAGGTGAAGCCAAACCACTTGACTTTTTAGCACTTGGGTAGACATGATGTATTGCTAGATGCCTCTCTTAACTTGTATACAAGTGATATATCAATTAGTGAATTGATATTGATTTAATAAGATTGAATTTATAAAGTCCTAGTTAGATTAGGACTTTAATTCATTTTGTATTGCCAAGCTGCTCTAGAAACCCATAGGGTCACACACATAAAAGGAGTTTGAGGAAGATTCAATGAGATTAAATATTCTAATGAAATGAGAAATCATTGGAAGATGAATAAAGAAGAAGAAATAAGCAAATGGGCTTAGGGCTTTCCTGCAAATTATAGGTCCAGAAAATCAGGGTTTTTGGAAAATTAGTGTTTTTGGACTTGGGCCCTATTGAGTCAAAATTTTAATTTTTCTTGCATCTAATTTTTTATTGGATTTTAAAAGGTCTAAAAGGCCTTAAATCAAAGTAATTATTAATCCAAAATTAGGCCTAAGAGTGCCACATAGGATTAATAAAAGGGGGCCAAAGTAAATTGGACATAAGCCCATTAAAAGGTTTATGCACATAGGATAGAAATGGCCTAATTGGTGGGTCATTATTGTTGGACTTAAGGCTGATTTTGAGTGTTCAAATCTGGCCTAAAAATGTTTTATTTAAAGTATAAATAACCCTTATAGCTATAGGCACCATATGCACATTTTTGTAGCAGATATTGTCACATAAAACAATTGAAAACACACAAATTTCTTCTTCTTTCTTTATCCACTTGAAAATCCTACTAGCTTTTGCATTTTCAAGTTTCTCTCTTCTAAGAACTTTTTGTGTGGATTACCTTTGAGGTGTTTCCAGCTAAAGATCATTATGGTTTGTGACAACTCAATGAGAAAAGAAAGAGAAAAGG
>CANXYI010724889.1:0-13139 GCA_948208565.1 Hura crepitans
GAAATCCTTGTATAGGTGCCTCGGTATGAAGAAAGATGTAACAGAATATGTTGCTAGGTGTTTGACATGCCATTAAGTAAAAGCTGAGCATGTGGTTCTTTTTGGTTTGCTATATCCTATAACAATGCTAGAATGGAAATAGGAGAAAGTGACTATAGATTTTGTGATAAGTTTGCCTATGACTAGAGGTAAGTGTGATGCTTTATGGATAATAGTGGATAGATTGACTAAGATAGCCTATTTTATCCCTATCAGAATGGATTATTACTTAGAAAGATTGGCTAAATTGTATGTGGATGAGATAGTCAGGTTGCATAGTGTGCCAATGACTATCATTTCTAATAGAGATCTTCTCTTTACTTCTAGATTTTGGAGAAAGTTATCGAAGGTATTAGGTACAAGATTGGCTTACAGCATAACCTTTCATCCTCAAACTGACAGACAGTCAGAGAGTGTGATAGAGATCCTAAAAGATATGCTGCGAGGCTATGCTATTGAGTTTAAGGGTTACTGTGATCAGTATTTATCTTTGGCAAAGTTTGCTTATAATAATAGCTACGAGCCTAGTTTGGGAATGACACCATATGTGGCATTGTATGACAGACAACGAAGAACTCCCTTATGTTAGATTGAGATTGGAGAAAGAACAATTATTGGTGTTGAATTGATTCGAGATGCTAAAGAGAAACTAAGAATAGTTAGAGACAAGCTAAAAGCAGCAGTTGATAGACAAAAATCATTTGCTAATCTGAAGTGGAAAGACATTAAATATATAGTTGGTGATAAGGTATTCTTGATAGTTTCTCCTTGGAAGAAAATTTTGAGGTTTCGTAAAGAGGGGAAACTTAGTCCTAGGTTTATCGAGCCATATGAGATTATCAAAAGGGTCCGACCTCTAACGTATAAGCTAGCATTCCCACTTGAGTTATAGAAAATTCACAATGTACTCCATGTTTTTATGCTCAAGAGGTATAAATTGGATCCTTCACATGTGATTCTGATGTCGGATATCAAGGTATAGCCTAATTTGAGTTCTAAAGAGGAACCAGTTTAGATTTTTGCTCAAAAGGTGGAACAATTATGTAATAAAATCATACCACTAGTTAAGGTGTTATAGAGGCATCACAATACAAAATAGGTTACCTAGGAACTAGAAGCATTGATGAAAGCCTAATATCCACAGTTATTTGCTTAATGAAATTTTGAGGATCAAATTTACTTAAGAGGGGAAAAATGTAACGGCCATGATTTGAGGCTCTGTGAATGGTGCCACAGGGTCTAAAAAGTGTGCGTGGGTTGTCAGGTCACTTGCACATGAATCGAGCTAATGGCACTAGTCATGAAACATTAAGGGGCTTTAAGTTGATGAAAAAGTTGAAATTTAAAAATTTAGGAAAACTAATGATTCATTTTAAGTAGTATGGAATGCATTTGTGCAATAAAAATTTTTTAAGCTGGGATTGACCTAAGAAGTTCCTTGATGGACCAAAAAATAGTGGACCTTGAAGCTAAAAAATTCCACTAGATTGACTGGTGATAGAATTTTTGAATGTCGAGGTCATTCGTAAATTCTCAAAATTTTTAAGGTTGGCATACAATTTGAGGCAATCTAAAAAATATCTTATCAATGGAATCTAGCCACAAAAATTTATGAGTAGATAGAAGGGATTAAAGTATGAATTTTAAAATAAATGGCATAATTTTTTTGAGGTCCGAGTGAATTATTTTGAATTTTTGAAAGCTGACAAAAAATTGGTATGGTTCGAGATTTTTTAGACCATCCTTGACATGTCATTATGGGCCCTTCCTCATGCCAAGTGGACAAGAAGGCTTGTCAAGTGGCAAACCTCACTTGACAAGTGATTGAAGAACACAATAGATAGTACAGATACCCGTAGTATGCTAAAGTAAGAATTATGGCAATTGTGATTGAAGAACACCATGGATTATAGCTTCCATGATTATACTCAAAAGCTACCATGAATGAGCCTTATGAGTAATGCCTTATAACCTATGGAAATTAGCTTGAAATTAGGTGTGTATGCATGTAATTATGTTCATGGCATACCTATATTGATAAATATTGATCTAATATGAAAAGGAAATGAATTTTGTGTCATTTTCCTTTAGTACCCAAGACAATGGTAATGGCATTATGGCATGAAATGTAAGCTTGTTAAAGTGTTAGGCAAGTGAATTATAATGGCTAGATAATTGGCTTATAATGACCTTGACTTGAATAATGTATGTGACATATTGATAAATAAATTATACCCTGAGAATGTGTCCTTAACTGGCTAAAAAGTTAGAACTAAAACATAAATTGATGGCTTAGAATAATGGGTTAAAAAGGAACTTAGCACTATGAAAATTGAACTTTTCCTTATATCTTTGGGGCTAGTATTGAGACATATGTATGAATGGCATTTGAGCCTATTGTTTGGCAATGGAATTGGCCTAGATGTATTTGGCTTTGGGCCTATGGATATGGTTAACAAGACATTGAAAATTGTGTTAAAATTGGACTTAAAATAGTCCAAAATTTTGACTTGAAAAGTGGTTAAAATGACTTGCAATTTTCTAGTTAACCATTACCTGAATAAAAAATGTCACTAGACAGAAAGTGTTAACTCCCTAAGTACTAATGTCATGATAAATCATAACATATTAAACCTTGAATTTTTGTAATAGCAGAACAAAACATTGATTTGGAATTTTTACTCGGTAGAGCTAAAATGTGGATATACCAGACTGGTTAAAAAATAAATGATGAGATAAAATTTGTAACTATATGTTATTGGATTATAAATATTATAAGAACATTTTAAGTTAAGAATTAAACTTAAAATTAGCTACTTAGCCCATTAGTTAGACACCCACTTGATGGGTTAACCGGTCAACTTAGGGTTTATAGCTTCTATTTGTCTTATGTTTAGGTAGTAACTTTTATTGGTCACTGGAGAGGTCTATCGGTTGATCTCCATTATGTCACCCGGATGTTGAGATATTATATGTGGCTGGAGAGGCCTACAAGATAATATCTATTATGTCATATTCTTGATGATGTTAATTTTGGCTAGGGAGGCCTACGGGTTGATCTCTATTATGTCACATAGATTTTATTTACTTGTGTCTGGAGAGGCTACGGGTTAATCTCTATTATGGCACACATGCTAGTGTAGTGGCATATGTCTAGAATGGGGACCACTGTACCTATTATTTTCCCTTTAGATTTAATGTTTTTAAGTGGCATCTTCCTAGTTGGTCTAGTGAATTAAATTAAGTGAATAATCAGAATGATCATAGAAATAAAAATTAAGCCTAATTGGATGACTTTTTCTGAGAAATTGATGAAATACAAGCAAAAGGGTATTTTTGTCCTTTTACCTATATGTCATAAATAAATTGATTCCTATAAAGTATGCATGCAATGAATATTAATAATTACTTTATACAATTTTATGTGAGTCAAAAATGTTATTTCATAACTTATAATTGCCTTAGGGGTATTTTAGTAATTTGGCACCATGTTGTATAATTGATTTAATATTAAGGTAAAATCAATTATTAAACTGCACAGATATGAAAAGGATATAATGCCATGATTTCAATGCTTTAAGTTCACCACTGGGTATCTCATATACTCAGTGTACCTATATTGGTGCGCATTTACTCAAGAGCAGAACCTAGCCTCGTGAAGCATGTTGAAAAGAGTTCAAAGGATACCTATAAAGGATTATAAAGTAATTGTTGTATAGTTTTGATATCTATATACCTAGGTTGAAATTGGGTAGAAACATGTATTTATGCTTCGTATATGTGATGTATATAAGTAAACAAAATTTGGTGATGTAAATAAAATAACCCTTTATGCTTCCTTGTGTATGTTTGTTTAGAAATGATATTTGATATGGATGTGAGCTTAAGTCTCTATAAATAAATATATGCACGATTTTATTTATGGCTTGAGGCCTAGGTTTGATATGTGATAGTTGTTGATGCTAGGATGAGAATGAGGGACTAGATGGGTCTATGAGTTAGGAAATATTTGTAGAAGTGTTATAAATAGGTTTTAAAATTTTTAGATTAAAACTAGACAACCGTTATGCTGCCAAAATTTCTAAAGTCTTTTGAAATGACCCATAATGACCTAGAATTGGCATCCTTAGTATGATTACACTTAGCATTAGTTATAGAACCAACGAGTAGTGAATTTGGAAACTAAGTCAAATTGATGTAAGAAAGGCAAGTAAATGAATAGTACTAATGCCCAATATTAGGATGGGTGACCTAAGAGTGCGTGCATGACTTATGAGGTTCTTAGAGAATCCAATAAGGGTTGTCACAGCAATAGCCCTCCCCCTTACTCTCTATTAATATGCCCTAGAGCATCCCTACAATTATGCCCTGAGCAAACTCCAAATCATTGATATACCTACCAAATAACATTAAGTTAGAAGGAGCGTGAGGAATATGGTATGCATTAGGCCCCATGTGCCAGCTTAACACCCTTTCTCCTAGAAACAAGGAATAAGCCTTAGCGGTAGTCAATAATATCCCATAAAAGGACAACCCTCAAATAGAGCATAGAAATTCTGATGTCTCCTCAAGGGGAATAACCCACCATGCCAAATAAATATGAAAAGAGTGATAGGTAAGTATTAATTTTAAACTCGACTAAATTACTAATAATGTGTTTATATGTGTAAGATTACTGACATTGGACCAAGCTCGAGAATTGAGATACTACTGATGTTGTATTAAGGAATATGCATTCTAAAGCCTTAAAGCTAGCCTGATCCATATATCGATCACTAGATATTAATGAGGAATATCCAACTCACATGGTTAAGGCAATAAATAAAGCTTATATGGCCAAACCTATAAAAAAACAAAGGTGTAAATTAAAATTTTAAAATAAACCATAGAAAGTGAAAAAGGGAATCAAGATAGATTACTCAATAGAACACCTAAAATAAAAGCCTTAATAAACCAATGGCTCTTCTTGGTTTGAGCTGCCATGTCCAAACTCCTTTACATCCACCAAACTAAAGAGTAATACTAGTTCTAAGAACCAATACCCTCAATCCATTTTAATATAGGAAGGAAAATCCAGCTCATTAGCATTTACAAATAATTGGTGCCATGTAGATACAAGATAAAGCAATGAGTACATTGATTGACCTCAAGCTGAATAAATAGAGCTGTATATATCCACCTCTCACATAATTTAGTGCAGTGGATGATTTCAAAATTATCTTAAGGTGCAAACCCTAATAATTCTCTCACCTCCTATAGCTAATTTAAAGGATAACGATAGCAAGCATTAAAACTGATGGCCCTCCTAGTGCAAGGCACTCAAGTTATGAAGGCGCAATTGAAAGGAGTTATGGTTAGCACATTGAATGACATGTGGAAGGTGTGTGTGGTCTCTATCCACCTATCTAGAAGAAATTAGAGAGCTTGTATGTCCTAACAGAAGTCTCCTCCCACTAAGAGATCTACTAACGTCTAGAAACCAGTCAACTTCACTCGTTCTTTGATAGAAATGGGTATCATGAAGTACCATTGCTACAGGGCAGACAAGGTAACCCAACACTTGAGTTGTGCCTTCATAGAAAGGTAAACTTGGTATGTAAGTAATAAACATTAATACAAAACCATAAATAATGTCTACATGGACCTAACCTATGATAGGAGGAGTCTGCATGCACTAACCATAAAATAACCTTAAAGTTATTTCGATACAAAAATAAAATGGGCAAGTTTTAAAATACAATCTACATATACCAAGGCTAGCCAAGATTCGCATGGCCTTCCTAAACAAGAGTGCATAGGAATTACAAGATAGTTAAACACATAGTAAGCTTTAAAGGGTTAAAGTGTAGTCCATAAAAATATAACTTTATGCCTAAAAATGGTCCGCACTGACCCAAACAAATACAATGAGATGTTCACATAGACCATTTACGATGTCATTAGCAATAATACTCAACAAACTATCCTAACATCTCTGAAAGTCTAAAACATGGATAAGGTCTGCATGAACAAAATATGCCCTAACAAAAATTTGTTTACATGGACTTGTCAAACCTGTGGCAACATAGTTGAATGAAGAAGAAGGGAAATACAACAAAAATATAGAATAGTGCCTATAAATGGAAGAAACTGACCTATGGATACACCTTATAGCATGCATGGTGAGTAGCATTAACCAAAACCAATGTTAGGTCATAAAAATAAACTTCATTTATTAAAGTAGCATTTATTGGATTATTAATTTATATGAAAGGCAAGAAACCCTCAAAAATGGGCATGGAAATATCCAACTCTAGAGGAAAAGGTAGAGGAGAAGAGACAGCTGCTATTAAGAGCAATAGCATTGTCGAAGACCCTTCTATTATTGCAATGTTGTTGAAAGATGAAGAAAATGAGCTAATAAATGAAAGAGAGGCCATTACAAGAATTTTTGAAAGAAAAAAAGAGAGAAAAGCACTAAGAGGAGAAATAAAGATTGAAAAAGAATAAGAAAAGATCGATGATTTTCAATTTGTCTTGCAATGTCTACACGGACTTACTTGCTTATGTTCTTATAGACTAATACTCTAGCCTAATTTGCAAAGGGCATCAGTTTACATAGATCATGCTCATAGACTTATAACTATGTGCACAAGGACCTTTTCTTAATGCCAACAACTCCTAAGTCTGCACAGCCCTTTATTTGTCTCAGGGGTTCAAAAACACGACCCTAAAAAGGCACAGAAATAATAAAACCAATGTCAGAAAATGAATGACACATAGATATGAGTAAGAATTTGCACTTAAATGTGAGAACATAAAGAAAACTAATTTGTTAAAAACTATATATGTCATTTTTGGTTAATAAACCTACATATTTTTTTTCAATCAATAAAATTGAATTTTTTTGCCAATATTCATCAGTATCAATAACTAATGTACTAATAAATTTATTATATTAAGTTTCTCAAATTAATAAAACCAATTTAACCATTCAATAAATTAGGTTTTCGATTTTTATTTAATTTTGAAAAAGTTAATTGAATTTAGCATCAATTTCAGCTCAGTAACACATGTTTTTTTTCCATATAATCATATTTTTTGTGTTTGAAAAAAGCATACATGGTCAAAAGTGTTTTATTTTAGCTAGAAACAAAATAGGTCACAATCGGTTAATTCATTTATTTTCTTTTGAAATTAATAATTCAATCTTTTTTCTTTCAAAACTCTGAAATACATTCATTTATTTTTCAATATAACATCATTAACTAACTAAGATAAGAGGCAATTTTTTTCATTAAATGTTTGAGAAATAAAAACTTGTTTGAAAGGAATTGACCTTCCAATTCTCCCAATCTATTAAAGTAAGGATTAGTTTTCTCAAACATTGAACCATTTCTTTCATCCATCTTTATCTAGCAAATTGACCTAAAATAGGTGCAGCATGCCAATAGAGCTGGAGATCTATAATTATCTTAAGAAAATGAGTCATGCTTCTTTTAAACAATAGCTCTAACCCTTTTAAAAGAAAGGAATAGACCATAGCCTTTTCTTCTATTGGAGATTTTCAAAATCCACTTGCTTAGCATCCTTTGTCTTATGGATTAATTTAAGTGGACCCTTAAATGATTACCCTTGAAATTCCATCAACCCCATTTATTAAGGAAAGGATGTTAATAGTAGTCTTTCACTCATGTAGCCGTGAGTCCAACCTCAATACTATTTAGATTTTGCTTCTGGTTATTCTAACATTTTTATTATTTTTTTGCCTTGTTCTAATCATCCAAACATTATCATTATGTGCAATATTTTGGACTAAACCCAATGTTAAAGCATAACATTGTTATACAAATACTCTTCAAATTTAACTTCACATTAATTCACCAACTTCATTATGTTGATACAATGGATTTAGCTTTAATTTATTCCATCATATATTTATTCTTTTTATTCAACTCTATGTTAATTAGATAGCTTTATTACATCATCACTGTGGATTTAACTTCACACTAATTAACAACATTATTTTCTCTTCAAATTCAACTTAAAGTTAACTCGGTATATCTATTGGCTCTTTATGGATTCAACTAAGTTAATATAGCAATTTTATCGCACGATGGACTTAGCTACATGTTAATCTAACTATATAATAAATAAGCTTCACTTTTTGGCATTTAGCTTCCTGCCTACTTGACAAACACTCGAGTCAATGTAAAACTCAAATTATTAGGTAATAGAGGTAAGTATCCCTTTCTTACTTTATTATGCACTATTTTAATTTATACATTATAACAACACACACCAAATTAAGGGGAATTATAGATGCACTACATTTCAAGACTATAATGATAACTAGAGATAGGCTCAAGCAATAAAGCAATTAACCTAAAGCCCTAGTCTATACAGACTACCTTGGTATAAGTTTGCCCAGACTTGACACTATGAGCTCTGCTCTAACCAACCAAGATACAACCTAACTAATGGCTTATGATCTTTCGAGACTAATCAAAGCCAATGTCCATATGGACTACAAAGACTCACCTTAATACTAGGCCCAAAGCCTATTGATAGCTAGGTTGGACACAAAGTCTAAGTCTACATAGATATCTGCAGCCTTAATCCTTATGGACTTGCTGATAAAAAGCTTACAAAAGCTTAAACTTCTAATTTAAACTCTACTTTCTAATACTATAATGACTCTACCTTTTCTAAATGGAAGAGTCATCCTTAAAGCCCAACAATACCCCATATTATGTATGAGAATGAGGAGGTAATTAGAAAAGTCAAACCTATTATTTTTAGTGTCCAAGTGTGGACTCTAAAGCAAGATTCGCGCTACTAGACCTTTATCCTACACTAAAATAATAATCCTTTTCAAAACATTACACTTGTGTTATTGCTTAAAGCTTATTCACAAGGTAAGATATGAGGACCATATTGTATTCATTTACATTTATCCATCTTACTTTTATAAACTAATGATCTCCTATGGATAATCATATGTGAGGTTATTCAATGTAATCCCTACATTGATTATATGAGTAGGTTGTTATTTTGAAGTACTTTAATCATGTGTAATTACTTATTAAGGTAATGTAATCATTCTATAATTAGCTCTCTAATTGCATAGACTTATCTTAAAGCATGACAAAGTTCACACAAACTTAATATGTTAATATGTGTGTGATATGATGTCTATGCGAACTATTATTTGATGTCATTTTCTACTTGCTTTTATACTATGTATTATGCTTGCCATATTGACATATTTATATGCTATAATATTATATCATTATTTTGTTCTTTGCTATACACATTGGTGATGTTACTGAATTAATGTATAATCTGCACTGACTCCCTTTCACAAGAAACTTAGTCTATATGGACATGTATATTTTATGCATGCTTATCTAGTTTTGTAGTTTGTATGGACATGTATTCTAAATCCCAATCCTTATAAATAGTTGTATTTATCTCCATGCATTCCTTTTTTTGTTGAATCTAACATTCTCTTAGTTATAATCATTATTTGAGCATGTAACATGATCATTCATATTTACATTGCACACATTGTTATTATTTGGTTTGGTGCTATTGTAAAGTCCTCATGGACCACTATTTATGATACTAACCTTTTTCCCTGAGTTGTATAAGAGTGATCATTCATACTAGATAAGAGGTTTGGATTGACATATTAACCATGATACATCATAGTCAACGTGGACATAAACCGGAGCCTTAGAGAGTTTGCATAGACTTCACGACATAGAGATTGGACCAATAACTTATTCTTTATTTGTTTATTTGGTTTTGTACCTATTATTTCTCTTTATGATTTTAAGTTGTAGTAGGTAGCTTAATATGTAACACTCAAGAAACTTGGTTTCATGGATAGTACTACTTGAGGCATGAATAGTATCTCTCGGGGACTTAGGGCACCTTATGGTGGCCAAGGGGCAAGTACTAGTCATAAAACTTTGACGAGACTAAAAAAGAAATAATTAAAACTTTTAATTGAATCAATAAATCATTTTATGCTAATAACTAGTGAATAGTATCTTTAGTTTCTATAAAGTTGAGAAAGGCCCGGGGATATGCCTAGATAGACCTAAAAATGGCATAACCTAAAGGTAAAAAATTCCAAAGAATCTAATGGTGAAGGAATTATAATTTTTCAAAGGTTATTTGATATTTATTTAGAATTTCCTAATTACATAAGTGAACAGTTGACCTAGTTCCGACCCACGATTTTAAAGGGCCCTTATTAGACACTATTAAGAATTTTTGGTACTAAATGTTTGAATTTTAGAGGCCTGAAATAATTATTTGTAAGTTTTGAAGTTTAAAACAAAAATTAGATTAATATGAACCATTAAATAAACATATGGCATGATCTGAGCTATCAAAGTATCTAATTTAAAAGGGTCGACATAGGTGGGGTGGCCATATGTGCCAACACACCTTCTTTCTCCCTTTCAACCACTTAAGTCAATGCCACCCCTTTCTTCCTTCCCTCTCTTTATTCTTTAATTTTCCCATAATACTAAGCTATTTTCATCAAAATTTATATCAATCTTTGGCTCTATAATCTCCTAAAGCTCCTCCCATTGATAGAATTTGAAGAAAATACTAAGAATAAGAGATTTAAGCACTTGATGAATAGTGCATAAAGTTAGTAGAAGTGTTTTTTCATTAATTTTTTTCTTTAAGTAGTGCTAAGTGAGCTTTGATTAGCCATATAGATAGTTTGTTATTTTGAACTATGTTGAATTTTTTTAGAAATTTTCAAAACCCTTAATGATTTATATTTGTAGGAAAAGTGAAGAATATTGAAGGAGAGAAGTGATTCAAGCCTTAAAGAGGTGGAATATAAGATTTTAACACCTTAGGTATGTGTTTTTGATGTATTATAAGTTGTTAATTGCATTTGTGATCATATGTGTCTGAAAGTTTGTATGAAAATGGTATGTTGCATGTATGTGTGTGTAAATGCATGAATTGAGTATATAAGTGTGCTAGGTATAACATATGATGCATGAATGTATAGAGAGTGCATAGAAAAGGCATCTGAGGGTATGTGTGAATGGAACGACTGAATAGGGTGTGAAGAAAGGTGTGTGTGAATGGAACGGCTGAATAGGGTATGAAGAAAAGATGTGTTTATACAAGTGTAATTAATATGGAAATATACTGTAATTAGGCTAAAAAGTATGTACAAAGTGTGTTTATGTCATGAAATTAAAGATGCTTGGGCATGGTATGGCCATGAGGTGTTTCATCGCCATGATATAGATATACATGTGTATAAGGTAAAGGTTAATGGCAATTGGAATGAGACATAACAAAGCTATGTGTTTTGAAAAGAATTACTTAATGTAATATGAGTAATTGCTATCCTAAGTGGTAATGGTAATGACACATTAAGTTATGTAAATGAACATGATGTACTTTGGCTTACATGTGTGAGAATGATTGCTTGGAGTTCTGATACTATGAAAATGGAGTAAAAAGATGGTACTATGATGGTATAATGTTTCATAAATCATAATCACATAATAATGGACATGTAAATGTAAATGGCATGACAATAGGTAATGGTATGACCATATGCTAAAAGATTTATAATTGGGAATGTAAATTGTAATTAAAGTTAGCCCATATCATTTAGACACCTACTAAATGGTTTAACCGATCAACTAGGGAATTAGTAGCTGCTAAGGGTTTTCGTATATATGGGCTGATGCTTATGCATATGATATGGCAGGTGGAGCTACCAAGCTTATGCTAGAGAGACCTACACACCTTGGTATTGAGAGGTCTGCACGGATTGATCTTTACTATCTACAATCATTGGGGAAGCTTGCATAGACTAACACTGAACATCCTTGGTATTGGGAGGTTCATACCCACAGATCCCTAAGTACCCACATATTATTAGATTTGGGAGGTCCCATCAGGTAAATCCCTGTTATCCACCTAAGCATGACTGATATTTAGGATGTAGGAGGTCTCTCAAGGCTAATTTATGATATCCTTACTTTTGGGAGGTCTACCAAGACTGATCCCTACCACTCCAAAGGATGGATAGGTAGATGCAGCTATCAAGGTCAAAATATGGGCCATGCTTAACTTGATCCCTTTTATCCATTGTTTTAAAGTGTAGTCTTTCTAATATAGGCCTAAACAAAATAAAAAGGTTTTAAAGATATAAACTAAACAAAATAAAAAGGTTTAAAAATATAAACTGACAGATAACTATGCTTGTTTAAGTAGAATAAAGGACTATAATATGATATGTAATCAATATGGATAATGACATATTTTGGTATCAAATTTAATATGGCTTAATTCACATATAATTATGATAAAAAAATACTTAATATACTAAATTGGTAAAAAGTTGCATTACGTGTGTTGCATGTTTGCATGATACAATTTATATTACATTAATTTAACCATTGAGTTTATACTCAGCATATTGGTGTCCCGATGCACATGTAAAAGATAGAAGCTAGCTACCCAGCCTCTATATTTGTAGTATAGCTATCTACTTTTTTATGTTTAGTCACATGTTGGATTGTAAATGATAAAATCAGTGCAATGTATATATGCTGATATGTTATGTATGTTTGATGTTGTTGATATACAGGTCTAAGACCTTTATGTGCATATGTATGTCTGACTGATGTTGAGCAGAGTTTTAGGGGACTAGAAAGGTCTAGAGGATGTGAGTTTTTCAAGTATGGTTATAAAAGTGATTTTCTACATGTTTAAAATTTTGGTTTTTCGCCCATATGCCAAAATTTTTGTAGATTACAAATACCATGAGCTCAGTAATTGGGGTGTTAGTTAGTGGGAGTTGAATATATGTAGAATGGTGTAGAATAAGGATAGATGATTCTTAAGAAAGTAGCATCTCCTATCAAGTGAAATTATAGGTCAGGTAAGGGGTGTTACATTAGGTGGTATCAATGTAGGTTTAGGTGGTTCTAGGCAAAGAGTACATGAGTGTTATGGTCAAGGGTTTTGTGTTAATTAAGGTTACACTGTATGAGGTTAATTATTTGTTCTTCTATAGTAAGCCATAGTGAGTGAGCTCACCCCACCAAAATAGGGGAAGA
>CANXYI010724986.1:0-10423 GCA_948208565.1 Hura crepitans
TATCAAGGTGCATTTATATACATTCAAATAATGTAAATGTTCTAGGTGTATTCTACTATAAAAGCATAAGTGCCTCATGACAAGAATCTAATAGGAATGTTATGCTTTAATATTTTCTTATTTAACTTTATGTGTGTTGTCTATAATATAATGCCAACAATCTAACTTAGGCATGAATTGTTCATGTCTTAATATGTGTACTTAGTCATTTAAATAGAAAAACTCTGCTATTGTTTAAATTAATAACTTTAATTGTGTAATGTTTCCCAATTTTCCTAACATAGCTTAAGCATTTATCCTTAGTTTAGTGTCAAGCATTTTCATTTTATGTAAGCATTGGCTATATGCAAGCTATTTCCCAAACATACTCATTGTCATGTATTACTTTCCTAATTCATATGTACTCTATCTGCTGAAACATATATGCATATTTCATATACTTATGACATTAATTCATTTAATTATTGTTACTAGTTGACAATCACTTTTTGCTAAAAGAACTTAATATTAATAATTATGTTGTAATACTATATGTATAAATATACCATACTATGGTTAGCAAATCATGCAACTCTAATTCTAATACTTTATTTATCTCTCATGCTACAACATATCTCTCGATTCATTACATTTGCAACTCATAGTTTTAGTATCTGTAACTTTAAGGAATAATGTGAACATTATATTATAACCTTTCTCCTATTTCTTAATTAACTTTATTTCCATATGATATTAATGTTTTTTTCTAAATTTAGTATAATGTCATATATAGAGCCTTTGGTGACTCACTCCCAAAATGCTCCTGATGAAGGGTAAAGGGGCTGATAAGCTAATAACTATAAATTGATAAAGTTGATAAATATCTATGGTCTTAGAACTATTATTGTAAATCGCTCATATGGCATTTGTGGTGAGCTACAACTATTGAAGATCTATATAGGATCCCTCTTTGGCATGCCAAAGCTACCCTAATCTAGGATTATAATTTTACCTCAGGCTTTAGGTCTTAACCTTATATTCGTAAGTCTCGACTATGTTAGTCATGGGACTAATATCATTAGTTTTACTTCTAACTTGAAATCTTATCTAAGATAATTTCTCACATCAAGAAATTGACTTTTCATCCCGATCAAGGAGTTTTTGAAACACTTTTTGTGCTTTGCTACATTACCTTCTTGGTATTATTTTATGTGTTCCCTAATAATTGATAATAAGCTTTATAAGTGTGCTATTTATAATCATGTGAAATGCCTTAATCATTAATGCAACCAATAAGATGTTCATCTTGTGATCTAATCACCATACACTACTTATGCCTCGGTGTTTCTATATGAGGATTTAATTGCTATTGCATCTAAAACATGCATTATAAGATGATTAGGGGCCTGTTGTTTATCTATAATTATTTAAGAATATAACATGCTCAATACAATGTTGTGTGTAAATAGAATCTACAGTCATTAAAGCATATTCACTAACTTTCTAGTGAGATAAGACAAGTTATGTGATGATAGAGGACTAACAATGCAAGCATATTAATGCATTTCAAGTAGAACAACAAACATTTAACTTTCTTTAATTCTTATCAAATGTGCTATGCAATGAACTTGAAACCCCATTTGGTAACTTAGATAAATTCTCAAGGTCCCACTCTAGGCTCACTAATATAACTCATGATTTTCCATTATATAATTGTACCATTATTTGTAATAGCATGCATTTTATTTTTGTAATGTATATATTATATCAGAGTTATACTCTGACCATTATAAGTATACATATATACGAACTTAATACTCTATCATACAATGTTTAAGTGATCCACTTAATTACATACTACTAACATTTGCTACCTTATTCACTAAATCCTACCCTAAATCACATATACTTATAGTGTAGTTTTATATGTGATGGGTGAGATGTCATAACCTTTTTCTAACATGTGTTTATGTATATATCTTTCTTACCTAAAGCATTATAGTATTTCCCCTCTTAGATGAAACTCATTGCTTTAACCATATCCTTTTTATACCTACTCCTATGTCTCTTATCCATACTATCATGTTATTTCCCCTTTGGATACACCTCATATTATCTTTTGTGTTCATGCTTTAACCAATCCCATAATGTAATCATTTATATTTGATAGTGAATGATTGATGATTGTCCTAAGACATATGTTCCTTTTTATTTACCTCAACATATACATAGATTCACACATAAGTTATTTTGATAGCAATGCCTTGCTAGTTTTTCTTAACCACCCAACCAACACACATAATTTATTTTAGAACCATTGTTTGGTGTTTACTTATGTAAATACCATATTTTTAGCACTACACACACAAAAACTAATATATATATATATATATATATATCTCAATATTTTGTACACTAAAAGGTCTTGTTTGCTTGTCGTGACCCTTAACTGGACTCCATACACTTTTCACATCCCCTTTTAAATTTCCCTTGGTTTCCTCCCACTCATTAACAACCTTTTAAATCTAAGGTAAACTATGATAAATCAATAAAAAGCTCATGGACTAAATAGAGTTTTATACATGGCATCAAAAGTTCAAAACAAAAGTCATCAACCCTCTCACCATCTTTGATATCCCTAAAGAGTTTCAGCAATCATATCTCCTTATTCTACATAACATCATCATTTTACTATCCTCTTTAACATTATACAATCTTAAGTTCACTTAATTGACTCGAATATTTAAGACTAAACCTAATGCAACAACTTTAACTCTATAAATTTGTAATAGACATATAAGATCATACCTCTCTTAATAGAGCAAGACTTCCTATTGATATCGCACTAGTTGTGCTGCACTATGGCCAGAATTCCTATTATTCGCTGCCACTCTTCCTCTTAATCCTAATACAACCCCATAGCCACTTTTAAAACACAATAACAGTAGCTATGTCCAGTAATTTTTGCATAATTCTACACAACAATTTGATACCTTTCACTATTGCACTTTACGATTCAATCTCTACCACTAAATAATTACCACAAGTCTACCTTTGAACAATAAATTGGTTGCAAATCATGGTAGTTAATTATGCCATTGTAGCAAACTCCCCTGCCTCTTTTAAGAATTTTTTAGGCAAATTAGTAATAGATCAGCGACAAGATCTTAGTCATAATAACAAAACTCAATTATACAATCATGCCAGCTCTACCAACCTTATTTATAAATGCATTTTAGCTCTCATTGCATCTCATTTGTTTATTCATGATGCCGACATTCCTCATCCCAAAATTCTTTCCTTGTTTTTTACTAAGAATATTAAAATTGCAACCTCTCTAAGCCTCAATCCCCTTTTTAATCTCTATAGTATTTGAAAATTCTGTTCATAGCTACCCTTACCTATATCCCCCTTTTTATCTTTTTTTCTACTGCTGAAATTTTGGTCATAGCCCTTCCATTGCTCAAGTCGATAACTCAACTCTCTTATTTTTTTCACTTTCTCGAATTTTTTTTCTCTTCTAGTGACTAGTTTCTTTGTTTTTTTGATCATATTATTATTATTATTATTATTATTATTATTATTATTATTATTATTTCCTATCTTTCAGTTGCTCATAAATAAATCAAACCCTTTTAATATAAATTATCTTAGTCCAACTTGCTTTTTATTTTCCTTTCAACTTATAAATTAATTCATCTTAAATTTCTCATATACTCTAATTAAAACATCCATTTTATTTTGCATTAATTATGTTTCTAATTTGGAATTAATTACTTTAAATTTATTAATTTTTTTCATCGAGTTAATTTGGTTGTCCCTTCCACTTAATTATATAAAGTCACATCTCATGTCCATTTTGAAATAAATTATTTAGTCTTTATGAATTCTTCTAAATCTGAGATGATAGAATTAGTTAAACAAGTTTCTAATTCATTTTTCATCATTTAAGGTCGATGAATCCATTCTTTTGTATAACATAAATTCTCTTAAATAACTCAATCACCTCTCATTCAATTATTTACATTCTCAATCATAAACTCTTCCATAGAATAGTATTTGAACCACTATTCATCTATTTCAATAAACTTTAACCTTTACTCTTTATAACATTAGTTTCTACCATCTAGGTCCTAATGCCCAAATTGAATTTTAGAACTCCAAACATGACAATTGTCCTCTAGCATACACTTCTATGCTTTTTAACAGAACACTAACAACCAGTTGGTGCACTCCTAATAGTTGAGATAGGTGCACTAATGGCTCTTGTCTACTATCAAGTTTTGGATTGTGCTCTTTGTTTAGATTTTTGAGTCTGTACTTGCTTTTGTGACTATTATTGAGTAACTTGATAGCCTTTCTATCTCTTGACTACCTCTAAAGTTGAGGATGCTTAACCTTGAGTGAAGGATCTTTTCATATAGAAACTTTCCCTTATTTCTTTCATTATGTTCTCTACTGTATAAGCTGTCACCACTAAGGAAGGAAATTTTCTAATTTCTATCACTGCCATCGGCAATTTGATGTCATTATTGAGACCTTTCTTGAAACTTTTACACCTATCATCCTCGGTTGGCATAATCTCCTTTTCATTCTAACTGAATTTTGCAAATTCTTTTTCATTTTCAGAGATGGCCAAGTGTCCTTACTTTAAATCTGGAAGTTCTTATCTTCTCTTCTTTAAATAAATCTTTGTAATATACCTTTTCTCAAACTCTTCTAAGAAGAAATCCTAAGTTAATTCTTCTCCCTTTCCAAATATCTTACTAGCAGCTAGATATTTAGTTGTTCTTTCCTTCAATTCTTGTGTGGATACCCTAAAGGTGTTCCCAGTGAAGATCACTGTAGTTTGTTACAACCTGATGCGGTAAGGTAAAGACAAGGAATCACTAATCAATAGATAATGGTAAAATTTTTATGCTACTTAATTTTACTATTCTCTATCATTTTGATTTGTTCGAATCCTATTATCATTGCTTGTGTAGATAAAGAAGTCTGAGACGCTTCTCAGTTTAGAAGGTTTCCAATGATAAAGCCCATAGGTGCTAGATGTTTCTCAAGAGATGTAAAGGGAGGCCCACAAAGCCAGTAAGAGTAACCCAAAGATATAACCTAAACCACCTTTAAAAAAGCCTAAGGAAGACACCCAATGGACATCTTATGATATTTATATGGGCTATGTTCACAAAGACAAGAAGTCTATATAGACCTAATTAATGTAAAGGCTGTCAATATCTGTATGATTCTCATTCTATGAGGATAAAGTCTATACAAACCTACCTATAGGTTTGTGTGGACTATAATGCATAAGTGCATGTGGATTACAACATATAAGTCCATATAGACTACAACACAAAAGTTCAAGTGGATTATAATGTATAAGTATGTAAGGACCATAACACATAAGTCCGCATAGACTTAAATGAGCCTAAGGTACCTTAAGATCACTTGCTAAATAGCTGGAGCAATATCCTCTAGGGGGACCGTATACCTTATATGGCAAGGAAGGTACAAAAGGCTAGTTTAGAGAGAGAAAAATGACATTTTTATAGGGATTTTAGAATCTTTTAAAATAAAAAACTTGGCAATACCTTTCTTCGCATCTTTTTCCTCCCCTGTTCACTAGAAAAACCTTTAACCTCTATAGACAAAGCTTCAATGCTTGAAGAAAGTGCCTTTTGCTTAGTCTTGAAAGAGCTTAACCTCACATTCTTAAAGGAATCCTTTATTTGTGGTAAATACCAGAGGAGTCCCTTATAATAGGCTCTCCCCCTTGTCATTTCTCTATATTTTTCTATTATTTAGTCTTATACTTTGTGTTTTCCTCTTTTTTCTTAATTTTTCTTCTTTCTTTTGAGGCCAAGGACCCTCAATAAAAATGGAGCATTAAAAACCAATTTTGATAGGTTTACTCCATTAGAGAAGAGAGACATCTATTATTTTTATTTTTAATAAAAGTTTTCTGCTACACACCTTATGATAAGTCAATGTGGACCTCTACCTATAAAGATATAAGTTTATACAGACTAAAGTTCTTGAAAGCATGTTTTCATTTAGTCTATACATACTTATATCAGGAGCAATGTTTAGGTTTTGTCCCTTTATTTTGCATCTCTAGTGTTAGGTTTAGGATCTTCTATGAAGAGAGGGTATTGAGAGATCCATTTTGATATATCTACCCCTTTAAAAAGGGGAGATCATTTTTGTGTTCTTTATTATTTATTTTTGCCTTATTGTTTACTTATTTTTAATTGTTGTGGTTTCTATTTACTACCATCTATACATCTCCCTTGCATATTTTGCTATTATTATTTGTAGAGTAAATTTTGCCTATTTCCCATTTATCTTTCTAGGTATATGCATAAAGCCTCATAGACTTCCCAATCATGGAGGTTTATATCCTTGTGAACTTGTTTTCATGCCTATATATTATTTTCTAGAGTCTATACGGAGGCATTAAGTCTGTGTTGACTTATGTTGTGCATGCCTTTATAGTCTATGTAGACCTATCCTAGTTCTAATAAACTTACTTTCTTTTCTTCTATTTTATATTTATATTAGGTCTGTAAATAATTATTTTTTACCCCTTTTAGATCTTATGTAATAGGATTTTTAGTTGTAATCATTTAAAATATTTCCACGTATGATTCCATGCATGTTGTAATAGATAGATTAAAATGGCTTTGGTTTGATTATATAACCAAAGTCATAATAAAGAATGTTTTATATAAAATAAGGGCTTAATTACATAAAAATAAAATGATTTTGGGACCAAAGTCCCTAATTTCCTAAAATCATTATAACTAGATAAAAAGGTCCATTAAACAATAAATGTTTTAACTTGAATATTTCGAGGACCAAAGTCCTCTTAGACAAAGTTTATAAAGTGAGCCTAACAAGTTTTAAATACGAAAATGGCCTTAACTGATAAAAGTGTTTTTAATAAAGTCACTTTAAAAACTAATGTTCCCTCCATCAAATAAAGTGATTTTGGACCAATGTCCTCAGATTAATAAATGGACCTAATTTCATGTATGTCGGATGTATATCCTTTTATTTACTTTAATGCATAAGTTATTTACTTATTTTCATTTTGATTTAATCACTTTTTGTCTATAAATATGTTTTTATTTTTATCACAATAGTTGCATGTTTGAGGGAATTGATAAAAATTAGAACAATCGAGATAAAAGACTAATATCAAGTAATGGGTATAAACAAGAGGAATTCTCGAATACTAGAATCTCTTTGGTTTACTTCCAAAATTAACTAGCTAGGTAGCGACTCACACTCATTGCTAGGTAAACAAGCATATGGAGGGACATTATTACAATTTTTTAGCACCTCTAAATAGCTTACTAGCTCTAACTAATGTCCTAGAGAGTATAGCCTCCAAACCAGCATGTTGCTATAGATAACAACCTAGTGAGAGGCTTTAGTCAACAACCAAAAGAGTGGCTTTAGACAATAGTCTAGCAAGTAGCTTCAGACAATAGTCCAATGAGCAGCTTTAGATAATAGCATAAAGAATGGCTTCAGTCATTAAAGTTGACAAGTATTGCACTTACTGAGTATAGGGAGCTCTTGAATGAAGTTGATAAGCATTGCACCAATAAAGTAGAAAGAGCTATGGATGAAGCCGACAAGCATCAAACTTACCAAGCAGAGAGAACTTTTGGTCCTAGAGAGGGTTAAAACTTAACCTATAGTCCTAGAAAAGGTTAAAACTCAACCTACAATCATGGAGAGGATCAAAATTTAACCTACCAAGCAGAGGGAGCTCTTATTCCTAAAAAGGGTTAAAACTCATAAGTCAAAATATCTCAACACACCTGCTTAGCAGAAGAAATGCTTGGTCCTGAAAAGGGTTAACACTCACAACTGAGAATATCTCAACACACCTATCTAGCAAGAGGAATGCTTAGTCCTAGAAAGGGTTAAAACTTACACCTACCTAGTAAAAAGAATGCTTAGTCCTATGAGGGTTAAAACTTACACCTACCTAGCAAGAGGAATGCTTGGTCCTTTAGAGGCTTAAAACTTACACCTATATAGTAAGAGGAATGATTAGTCCTAGAGGTGGTTACAACTCAACCTAACGAGTAGAAAGAGCTCTTAGAACTAAATGCAAGGTGTAGGTACATGTCTTTTCCTTTCTTCTAAAATTTTATGTGACTTGATGTGCATAATTCTTAAGCCCCATCAAAGTGGGTAAACTATAGACACAGAAGTCCGAAACACTTTTTGGTTTAAAGGGTTTCCAATAATGAAACCCATGGGTGCTAGATATTTCTCAAGAGATGTAAGGGGAGGCCTCAAAACCATGCAATAGTACCCTAAAGATAGAACCTAAACCACTTTTAAAAAGGCATAAAAAAGACACCGAGTGGATATCCTATGATGTCTATGCAGACTATATTCATAAAGATGAGAAATTTGTATAAACCTAATTGAGATAGGGGCTATCAGCTTTCATAGGGTTCTTATTCCATAAGGACCAAGTCTATACGGACCTACCTGTAGGTTCATATGGATTATAATGCATAAGTCCATGAGGATTACAATGTATAAGTCCATGCAAACTATAATACATAAGTTCGTAAGGACCATAATGTATAAGTTCGTGCAGACTAAGATCAGCTTAGGGTACCTCTAGACCACCTACTAGATAGCTGGAGAAATATCCTTTAAGGGGGATTATGTACCCTATCTAGCAAGGAAGGTATAAAAGGATAATTTAAAGAGAGAAAAAGGACTTTTTTTATGGATTTTGGAATCTTTTGAAATAGAAATTTTGTAGCACCTTTCCTCGCATTTTCTACCTCTCCCCTTCACCAGAAAAATCCTAAACCTCCATAGCCAAAGCTTAAAAGCTTGAATAAAGACCGTTTTGCTTGGTCTTAAAGGAGCCTGACCTCACATTCTTCAAGGAATCCTCTATCTGTGGTAAATATCATAAGAAACCTTTATAAAGAGGCACTTCTTCCCATCCTTTTTTTTATTTTTTATAATTTCAATTCTTTGTGTTTTCCACCTTTTTCTTAAGTTTTATTCTTTCCTCTTTTGAGTTTAAGGACCCTCAATGAAAATGGAGTGTTAAAAACCTATTTTGATGTGTCTACTCTATTTAAAAGGAGAGACCTCTATTATTTTTATGTTTGTAAAAGTTTTCTACTACACAATTGATGATAAGTCTATGAAAGCATGTTTTCATTTGGTTCGTATGGACCTGCATCAGGAGCAATGTTAAATTTTGTCCCTTTATTTTGCATTTCTTGTGTTGGGTTTAGGATCTTCTATGAAAAGGGGGTATTAAATGACCTATTTTGATAGGTTTACCCACTTAGAGAGGGGAGACCATTTCTATAACCCTTCTTTATTTTCTTTCATACACATGTTCATTTGCTTTGATCATTGTGTTTTTTGTTTATTGCCATACATACATCTCTCTTGTTGTGCTTCACTCTTCTTGTTTATAGAGTAAATTTTGGTTATTTCCATTTTATCTTTCTAGGTATACATATAAGGCCACACAGACTTCCCTATTAAGGAGGTTTACGTCTATATGGACTCGATTTCACACCCACAGATTATTTTTTAGAGTCTATATAGACCTACATTATTATGGCTTACTATTAGACATTAAGTCCATGTGAACTTATTTTGTGTATGCCCTTATAGCCCGTGTAGAGCTATTCTAGTTCTAGTAGACTTACTTCATTTTCCCATACATGTTGTAGTAGGTAGATTAAAAATGGTTTTGACTCGACTAAGTAATCAAGGTCATAATAAAAAAATGTTCTATTAGAGATAAGGGCTGCATCACATAACTATAAAATAATTTTTGGACCAAAGTCCCTAACTGCCTAAATTCATTATAATTCGATAAAATGATCTTTTAAATAATAAATATTTTAATTTGAATTTTTTAAAGACCAAAGTCTTCTTTCTTAAAGTTTATTAAATGAGCATAACTATAGCTTTAAATATGAAAAGGGTTTTAATTGATAAAAATGTTTTTAATAAAGTCACTTTAGGAACCAATGTTCCCTCTATGCAATAAAGTGATTTTGGACCAATGTCTTCAAATTAATAAGTAGACCCAATTTCATGTATGTTAAATGTATATGATTTTATTTACTTTAATGCATAAAGTCTTTACTTGTTTTAATTTTTATTTAGTTGCTTTTTTTTGTGCAAATGTGTTTTTATTCATCGCAATAAATGCATGCTTGAGGGAATTGATAAAAATTAGAACCATTGAGATAAAAAATTAATATTAAATAATGTGCATAAATAAGAGGAATTCTCAAACACCAAAATCTCTTTGGTTTATTTCTCAAGTTAACAAAGTGTGTGGTGACTCACACTCACCACTAAGTAAATTGCCTCATTGAAGGGACAATATTACAATTGTTGATCACCTTAAGATGGCAACTCCATG
>CANXYI010725020.1:0-10029 GCA_948208565.1 Hura crepitans
TCCCTTGTGTTAGAGTGAAGTTAGAGAGAATAAAATTTCTAGTTTGGATTTAATTAGAGATGCTGTTGAAATGGTGAAAATAATTAGAGAAAGGTTAAAAGCAGCTGTGGATAGATAGAAATCATATGAAAACTTAAAGCAGAGAGATATTGAGTATGCAGTTAGGGAAAAAGTATTCCTGAAGGTTTTTTCATGGAGAAAGGTGCTGAGGTTCAAGAAAAAGGGGAAATTGAGTCCCAGGTTTATCGGACCCTATAAGATTACAAAAAGGGTCAGACCTCTAGCATACAGGTGGGCATTACCACCTGAGCTGCAATAGATACACGATGTTTTCCATGTTTCTACCCTCAAGAGTTACAGATCAGATCCATCACATGTGATTTTGATGGCAAATATGGAAGTACAACTAGATCTAAGTTATGAAGAACAACCAGTTTAGATTTTGGCTTAAGAAGTGAAGTAGTTGCGAAATAAATCTATACCACTAGTTAAGGTGCTATGGAGATACCAAATATAGAAGAAGCTACTTGGGAGCTAGAAGAGCAAATGGAAGCCTAGTATCCTCACTTATTTTCTCCAACCAATTTCAAGGACGAAATTTCCTTAAAAGGGTAAGAAATGTAATGCCCATATTTTATGGCTCTATAAATAGTGCCATTAGGTTCGGGAAGTGTGCCTGGAGTGCAAGGTCACTTACATGTAAATCGAGATAGTGACACTGGTTATGAACTTAATGGGCTTTACTTTGATAAAAAAGGTAAAATTTAAAAATTTAGCAAAACTAATAATTTATATAGAACTATAAACTTCCTCTCTATGCAATAAATATTTTATAGGTTAAGAATGACTCGAGATGTGCCCGGATGGACCAAAAAATATTAGATCCTAAAGCTAAAAAATCCCATAGAGTCCATTGGTGAAAGAATTTTTAGATTCTAAGGTCATTTGTAAATTTTTGTAATTTTTTAGGTTCATATGCAAATCAAGGCAGTCTAAAATTGCCCTATCAATGGAATTTGGCAATGAAAGTTTTTGAACATGTAGAGGGGATTAAAATATGAATTTTAAAATAAATAGTTTAACTTTTTGAGGTCCATTTGATTTTGGTGAATTTTTAAAGTTTGCTAAAAAATTGAGACATTTTCGGATGGCTCGGGTGGCTATAGGACCCACCCACACTTGGCCATTTGGCCTAAGGCCCATGCCAAGTGGTAAAGGTGAGTGACAAGTGGATTTTTCCACTAAATAAAAGGAAGAATTTCTTCTCCTCTCCTCTGCTGAAACTGATGCCATCTTTAGTAACCTTTCCCATGTTCACCATCTTCTCTGCACCATTTCTGAAACATATGCTCACCTAAATTAAATTCGTTATATTAGAGAGCTAAAGGAAGAAGAATTATAGCAAAAGGAGTAGCCATTAATTAATGAAAAATTCCCAAAGTTTCTTGGATAGAAGCTATCTAGCGAGCAACTAAGGTGTGCTCTATTGTATTTTCTTAGGTTTTCTCTTTGATTTTCTTACTAGAATTGGGTGAGTAAGATGCCTAACATCTATGGGGGTGGATTTTGATGGCTTTTTAAGGTGAATTGAAGCAAAATAAGAAAAAAGCTTGAAGAAAGGAGGAGAAGTGGACTGTGGTAGGCTAGAATAGTGTTTTTCAGAGGCTTAAAGTGTAGACTTCTCATTCCTTGAGCATGAGGTAAGTGAATTCAAATATTCACTTCATGCCCTTCAATTTTAGTAACTTCTCCTTTAGTTTATGGATGATTTAAGTGTATGAATGATCTTAGATAGGTAGTTTTCTTAAAGAGTTATGGTACATGGCCTAATGGGAAGTGGAGTGTATGGTTGATGATGAGAGGAAGTAATGTACATGTTAATCTTGTAGTTGGCCATGAGGTGTGCAAGTGGTTTAAGGTTTGCTTATGGTGTTTAAAGTATAGATTCATAGCTTTATTATCGATATGAAATGGAATTCCATGTGAATTGATGGAAAAAGGCATGATTGCCATGAAGGGTTTGTATGGCTGAGAGGTGTGACTATAGACTATGGCATGAATATTGGGTGTATGATACGTAAATCATGGTAGAAATTAGAGGTTACCATTGAAATACATATATAGAGGGTGGTTTTTGTGATACAAAGCCTGTACATGTGTGTGTGATGTATGGTCAAGGCATGTATGGCTTGTGTAATGGCATGGCATGCATGGTGTGGAGTAAATATGTGTGTGTATAAGCTAGTATGGTAATGTGCTAGATGTATGTATGATAAGTGATGTCAAAATGCATGAATTGGCAATTAATCCCTTAGTGGCTGAGAGGTATGAATACCATGGGGAGGCTTGGTAGGTATGGCATGTGGGTAAGCTTAATGTACATGGGTGATATGAGATAATATACATGTAATGCATGTTGTAGAATTGGCATGAATTTAGCTAATGTGTACCTTAAAATGGCATGACATGTAGTGAAGAAATGACATGAAAAATGACTTGAAAATAACCTTAAAACTTAGCTAGAAATTGTGTATGAAAAGTGGCTTGTAATTGCCTTGAAGGGCTATGGTTTGTAAATACACAATATACCTAATTTATATGCCTAAAATAGCTAGTATGATGTGATCTTTGGTAATGGCATGTGTGCCTATATTTTGGCCTTTTATATGGCCTAAGTTTTGGTTAGCTTTAAGCCTAAGAGTGCATGAAAGAACTAGTGAAAACTACATTGAAAATTATGGTGAAATAGACCTAAAAAACTATGAAATACTTATGAGATAAAGTTTAGCATAATATATTATAATTATTGAAAATTACACCCTTGGATATAATTTCGAATAATTCACCCGATACAGCCTGTTTGTGGCCGTACCAGATCGTGCTAAATTCCAATTGTGGTACAAAAATTATAACGATCTATTTTTAAGTTAATAATAGTATAAAAAGTTAATCGGCAAATAAATGGACACATATTGGGGTTAAGTGGACTATTAGATAGACACCCACTAGATGGATTAACCGGTCAACTTAAGGATCCTTAGCAACTGCTATATTGTCTATTTTTCAAATAGGGCTAGTACAGTAGCGTAGGTCCTCATTAGGGCTAGTGTACTAGTCTGTTGGATAGACAACTTTCTATCCTTGCCATATAATGCCAGAACAAATTTTGTTAGTGTAGCGGTCCCGGAAGGCCACTACATTAGTCTATTGGAAAAACTAGTCTACTAGGCAAACACAACCATTTTATCACTGATCTCTTTAATGAAGTCGGTGCAGCAACGTAGGTCCTGGAGGGCTACTACATTAGTCTATTTGATAGATTACTCTGCTGGGTAGACAACCCCTCGTTACTCGCACCTTGGGTGCTAGAGTTTAATTGAGCCAATGCAGTAGCACAAGTCTAGAATATGGAACACTGCACTAGTTTATTTTTCCCTCTTGATCCAGTGTCTGTCAGTGTTGTCTCTTATGATGGGCTAGCTAAAATAATTAAGCAAGATTTATATAATTTACATATGGCTATGAAGTATAATATATGGCTATTTTAGTAATTTTCCACTAGTAATGCTTAATGGCTTAATTTGTAAAGATTATGTATGTAATGAGTAATAATGATCCTAAAACATCATTTACATGAGTTATAGTGATTAACTAGATAATTTATGGACATAAACACCCTTGGGGTAAAATGGTAATTTTGCATGCTAGTATTCTAAGTTAAACCTCGAAATCAGAACATGATAAGAATATGAGCATTATGCATGGATAAACTATTGGACATATTTAAAATGCTTGAATTGACCACTGAGTATTATATACTCGGCATACCAATTTCGGTGTGCAAGTAACAAGAACAAAGACATGGCCTTGTAAAGTGTGCAGCAAAGTTCAGAGGTTATCAAGAGAAGGTTGATAATATACATTTGTATAGTATTTGCTATCTAAGTACTTAAGTAGGAAAAATTGGTGTGATGTATATAAGGGACACATGATGTAATTGTATATATATAGACAAACTATGTTGTAATTAATTAGTTGTTCCTCCCTTTTATGTATGTATAGATTATGTTGATGTTTTTGAGCATAAGGCTCAATGTGTTTTATTGATTGTGGCCTGAGGCCTATGATTGTTGTTCGATATATGTTACTGACAGGATGATATTTGGCAGACTAGAAGGGTTTAGGAGATGAGAGAATCTATTATAGAAGTGTTTTATTGGTTAAAAATTTTGGGATAGTGACCTGGGTAGCCGTTTTGCTACCAAATCTTTAGGAAATATCTGACTATGTTAAAATCATAGTATAATGACATAAACCAGTTAGAATGAACTTAAATGGATTCTAGGAATAGACATGAAGGAATTTGGAGTCATATAGAATTGTATAGTGCAAAACTTGTAAAAGTAAATGAATGACTAAGGGAGAAATCTAAGGATGGGTGACCTGGCAGGAAGTGAACCACTTATTATGTTTCTTCAGGAATGTAGTAGGGGGTGTTACAATTTGTTTATCATCTATTGAGAATTAGAGAAGCTGACATTCCTAAAAATGCTTTCAAAACCTAGGATAAGCAATATGAGTTTCTAGTGGTGCCATTTGGACTTACTAATGCTCTAATTGCCTTTATAGACTTGATGAATAGGGTTTTTCAACCTTACTTGGATCATTTTGTGGTGGTGTTTATAGATGACATCTTGATGTATTCTAGAACTAAGGAAGAGTATGAATAGTACCTCGAGGTTGTATTATAGACTCTAAGAGAGAAACAACTATATGCTAAGTTGAGAAAGTGTGAATTCTAGTTAAATGAAGTTGCTTTTTTGGGATATATAGTTTTAGCAGAAGGGATCAGAGTCGACTAGTAAAGTGAAGGCAATGTTACAATGGGAACCACCTCAGAATATGACAGAGATAAGAAGTTTTTGGGATTGGCAAGGTACTACAGAAGGTTTTTGAAAGGGTTCTTTATAATTGCCACTCATTTGACAAGATTGATCTAGAAGAATGTAAAATTTGAGTGGAATAATAAATGTCAGGAAACTTTTGAGATATTAAAGAAGATATTAATAGAAGCTCCTATCTTGATTCAACCTAAACAGGGTAAGAATTTCACAGTATATAGTGATACTTCACTTAGTGGCTTGGGTTGTGTGTTGATGCAAGAAGGAAAAGTGGTAGCTTATGCTTCAAGATAGTTGAAACCATACGAGAGGAATTATCCTACTCATAACTTAGAGCTAACTGCTATTGTATTTGCTCTAAAAATTTAGAGGCACTATTTCTATGATGAAAGATGTTATATTTATACAGACCATAAAAGTTTGAAATACCTCCTCACTCAAAAAGAGTTGAATTCGAGATAGAAAAGGTGGTTAGAATTGATAAAAGATTATGACTATTTAATTGATTATCATCTAGGGAAAGTGAATGTGGTGGCAGATGCTTTGAGTAAGAAATTCATGTGCTAGGTTTTAGTATACTGCAAAAGATGCTATCCTAGCTAAACTATAAGTGAAACTAGATTTCCAATAGGAAATCAAAGCGACCCAGATGAAAGATGAGCAGTTAGTTTAGATGGTAAGTAAAGTTAAAGGGGGGAAGGCCACTGGGTTTGAAGTGACAGAAGATAAATGTCTATATTACCAAAATAGGTTGTGTGTACCTGGTACAGATAACCTGAGACTATAGATATTGAAGGAGGCATATAAAGCTCCTTATTCTATGCTTCTTGGGAGTACAAAGATGTATCTAGATTTGAAATCTCATTATTGGTGGCTAGGTATGAAAAGAGATGTGGTAAAATATGTGGCAAGATGTTTGACTTGTCAATAGATGAAAGCTGAACACTAAGTTCCTTTTGGATTGCTGCATCTTATAGCAATACCAGAATGTAAGTGGGAGAAAGTGATAATGGATTTTGTGATGGGTTTACCTATGACCAAAAATAAATATGATGCTTTGTGGTTGATTATTGATAGGCTAACAAGCATAACTCACTTTATTACAGTCCAAATGAATTATTCTTTAGAAAAACTGGCCAAGCTGTATATTAATGAAATAATTAAACTTTATGGTGTACTAGTGACTATTATTTTTGATAGAAATCCTCACTTCACTTTCATGTTTTAGAAGAAACTACAGGAAGCATTAGGTACTAGATTGGCTTATAGCATAGCTTTTCATCCTTAGACTAATGGACAATCAGAAAAGGTGATACAAGTACTTGAGCATATGTTACAAGGTTGTGCCATTGAATTTAAAGGTAGCTAGAATCAGTATCTATCTTTGTTTGAATTTGCTTATAATAATAGCTATCAGTCCAATTTGGGTATGGCACCTTATAAAGCCTTATATGACAGATTATACAACACTCTTTTTTGTTAGAGTGAAGTTGGGGAATGTAAAATATCATGTGTTGATCTGTTTAGAGATGCAGAGGAAAAAATAAAAGTGATTAAGGAGAGACTAAAAGCTATAGTTGATAGATAGAAATCTTATGTTAATTTGACACGGAGAGATATTGAGTATGCAATAGGCGAGAAAGTGTTTTAAAGGTATCTCTATGGAAGAAAGCATTAAGATTTAGAAAAAAAGGTAAATTAAGTCCTAGGTTCATCAGACTGTATGAAATTATAGAGAGAGTTAGACCTTTAGCTTATAAGCTAGCATTACCACTTAAGTTATAGTAGATTCATGATGTTTTCCATGTTTTAATGCTCAAAAGGTACAGATTGGATCCTTTACATGTGATTATAATGATGGACATCGAAATATAGCCTGACTTAAACTATGAAAAGGAGCCTATATAGATTCTAGCTCAGGAAGTGAAACAATTAAGAAACAAGCCCATACCAGTTATCAAAGAGCTATAGAGGCATCATAACACCGAAGAGACTACTTAGGAGCTGGAGGAATAGATGTCGGCAAAATAGCCACACCTTTTCATTTTAGGTAATTTCAAGGATGAAATTTTCTTTAGAGTGGAAGAACTATAATGCCTATGCATCGAGGCTTCGTGAATAGTGCCATTGGGATCAAGAAGTGTGCCTAGGGTGCAGTTGCATAAGAATCAAGGCAGTGATACTTGTCATAAAACTTTAAGGGGCCCCAAAATGATGAAATAGGCCAAAATTAAAAATTTAGTAGAACTAATAAATTATTTTAGGTTGTTATCTAGTGACTGATAGGATTATATTAAGTCAGTCGAGGAATAACCTGGGAAGTGCCCGAATAGACTCAAAAATACGATACCCTAACGGTAAAAACATTCCCTTGAGTCCATTTGTGAAGGAATTTTTGATTTTCAAGGTTGTTTGCAAATTCTCATAATTCTTTGGTTTGGCATATAAATTTAGGTAGTCTATAAACTAACCTATTGATGAAATCTAGTTGTGAAAATTTATGAGCATGTAAATGGGAATAATTGAGGATTTTTAAAACAAGTGACATAATTTTTTTAGGTTCTTATGATTTTTAATATTTTTTTTGAAGTTTCTACTAGAATCAAGCTCTTTACAGGATGTTCAAGTGGTTGTGGGTCCCACTTGTGACACCTCAACCACCCTAGGACCTTTACATGTGTCAACATAAGTGGCCACATGGCCAAACCCACTCATCCCACTCAAATTTCTTTCTTCCTTCTTCTTTGGCGATTGACGCCACTCTTGTTATTTTCCACCATTTTTGCTCCTTTTCCAAGCTCTTTTTAACATCTAATGGCACTTAAATTCCCTTCAGTGTGTTAAGAATGGTCAATAATTCAAGAAAAATCCTAGAAGGACAAAGGGTGCAGAAAATTAGCATTAAAACTCAAGTGTTAAAATTTGGCGTGCATGAGAACTAAGCTTGAGAATAGTGTTTAAGGCCAATTTTTTTGAGGACGGAAAGTTTGATGTGTTTGGAATTTTGCTCCATTTAAGTTAAGGTATATGAACTCAAACACACACCTCATGCCACTTAATTTTCATAGGCTGAATTTTAAAATCAAATATGGAAAAGTTAGTTAGATTACTTGTAAGTTATAGTTAAGTGAAAGGGATTTTGTACATGACTTGATTACATAATGAATCAATGATTTTTGTATTGATTTAATGAAAGTAACTAAGAATGATATTTAAATTCTATTTGGTCGAGAGGTACAAGGTAGTAAGTGTGTGTTTTTGTGATTTTAAAGTGGTTTTAGATTGATAAGTATGGTTTTAGTATTGAGATATGCTGAGATTAGTTATGATTACATTGATAAATGTATGGTTATAATGGTTTCCATTGGTGCCTGAGATTTGTGGAATTGTGTGTGTTGGTATGATAGTCAAGAGCTAGCCCAACGGTGTTATTAAAGGTGTGGTATGAAAACTTGGTAATTGGCATGTTTTGGGTTGGTTTTGAAGTAATTGTGGAATTTGATATAGGAATGTTTAATGAAGTTATGTGTGTATGTGTGTGTTTTAGTTATGGCCGAGGTATATAACAAGGACACGTTAGTTTAAATAGCTTAAGAATGAGAATGTATGTGTAATGCTCATGTCTCTAGGCTCCGTGAATAGTGCTACAAGGTCTAAAAAGTGCACCCGGGGTGCTAGTTCACTTACACGTAGATCGAGGCAATGACATAGGTCACGAAACTTTGAAGGGCCTTTTTAATTTGATGAAATAGGCAAAATTTAAAAATTTAGCAGAACCAATAATTCATTCTAGACTGAAACGCTACCCATTGATGCAATAAAAATTTTTCGAGCCAAGACTGACCTAGTATGTTCCCAGATGGACCCAAAAATAGTGGACCTAGAAGCTAAAAAATTACACTGAGTCCAATGGTAAAGGAATTTGAAATCAAAGGTTGTTTGCTAATTGTCATAATTTTTTAGGTTGGTACACAAATTGAGATAGTTTGAAAACTGCCTTATTGGCAAAATTTGGCCATGAAAAATTACGAGCAAGTAGAGGGGATTAAAATAGAAATTTTAAAACAAATGGTGTAATTTTATGAGGTCCAAGTGAATTTCTATGAATTTTATTAAATTTGCTAAAAAATCAGAATGGCTCGAGAATTTTTGAGACCATATTTGACATGTCAAGATGGGCCCCACTCTATGCCAAGTTGGCATGCAAGTTGCCAAAATGGGATATGAAGCTTGCCAAGTGGATTTTTCCACTCACAAAAAAGATTTTTTTCTTCTATTCTACCTAGATTGCTAACGCCGGTCTCCCTTTCCTTAGGCTATAACTTTCACCTCTGGTGGCCAAATGGAGAGATTCTAGTCTCTAAAAATTCTTCAGGATGTCAGGCATGATAAAGAACAAGAATCAGGCAAAAAAGGGTTGTCAATTGGGAGATAAAAATCAAACAAAGTGATTAGTTCAGAGTAGTTTAGAACAATGACCCAAAGGTGAGTCCATGGCTATTTCTCCCTCATTTCATGAGTTTTTGGGTTGATTTTTGGTGTTGTACCCTAGCTAACATCTAGGTGGTGATGTGTGTGAGGCTTAAGGATGGCATTTAGAGGCCTACAAAAGAGGAAAAATTTTATCATAATGGCTAGAAGTAGGGCTAGCAGCTTGGGCATGGTGGAGATGGCAATACCAAAGTGATATGTAAGTTGACTTTCAACCTTTTCTTCATGTGTTTTGGTGTGTAAGCTAGTGAAATTTTGTTTAAGAGGGCTAGAATGATGTAATTAAAGTTGATTTCTTCTTTAGTGAAGTTGGTTACCTTGAGTTTTAGTAGAATTGAGAATGTTATTTTAAGTAGTTGCATAATTGGCCCAAAATTCTTACTGAAATTTGCTACCTATAGTTGTTTGAATGGTAAGCTTGCTACCTATGATGAGTTTAGAATATGTTTGGCATGCTAAGATATGAATTATAGAAGTTTGGGTGTGGAATTCACCATAAATTATGTAAGTTTTCTTGTACCCGTGAGCTTTCATGATTGTGTTTTAGTAATGTTGCTTAGTACCTTAGCCATAATTAGCTTAGAATGATATGTTTATGAGTATACTTGAGTTCATGGTATGTAAATGGGATTTAATG
>CANXYI010725135.1:0-12839 GCA_948208565.1 Hura crepitans
CATAAGATAAATGTCATGCTAAAAATAATGCAAGTTATATATTATCATAAAAAACATATTTCACATGTGAATTTAGTAATTGTGTGAAAAAGTCCATTTATAAACTTCTAATAAGGTTATTATTTATTGCCCATATGACAAAAACATATATCATATGGATAACAGCCATGCACCCGAAGGTTTATCTACTAATGTGGATCCAAAGATCAAATATATGATGAGACCCTTAGGTTAAACACAAAATGAGTCCAAGACCGAGCATAGCATGAGTCTAAGGATAACATAGCATTATGGCCATTATGACCATTTATGAACTCAAAGTTCATCTACCATCATAGATTCAAAGACCAAGAATATATAAGCCTTTGGGTTAGACTAAAAGTGGACCCATAGACTAAAAACATAAAAGCACCGTAGTGCCTTAACAGCTACTTACTATACCCCTAGTTGACCGATCAACCAATCCATCTAGGTTGTTACGCATATAGGCTATTCACATATTTCTTTTTAGTTTCACTTATTTGAGTAAGCTTAAAATGACTTTTAATTAGGGTAAGGCCAATAAATGACCATACTGTGTAATTTAGCATTCTTAGGTATTAATTATGATTATACATATCATGTTCATGTAATACCACATTCCAATTTCCATATTTATATACATGTAACCATAACATACTCATAATTACACTACCAACATGCCATTTACATCTCATGATCAATAATAATTAGTTTACCATGCATTTCTTATTACATGCTTAATTTAAAGCATTCACAAGCTTAGTTTACCCTTTAAGGCCATTCAGCCATTAACCTCTAAGCATAACCACAATCCAAAACTTTACATTATACCTCATAAACTAAAGGCCATATTCATGCACAAGGAAATGTAGATCCTTAATAAATGCATAAACCAACATACATACATATATATAACTTGAACCTTGTAACATCATCATACTTGCACCTTTATGTTCATCCAACATGTGCATCTATGCATATGCATATAATAAGACTAACATACACCACTCAATCATACTCACCAACTCATTCGGGCACCCATACCAATGAAAAGGTCATAACACATATAAATGTCATAATGTATATCTAACATGTCATATAATAAGTATATTGTCCATATACTTCCTCATTCATAATTATCCACTAATTATGCACCTAGCATATTATGAACCATATTTAAAATCCATTTATGTGAATTATATCCTAACACACACATACAACCTCATACCATATGGCCATTTGACCATAAGGCTTTTGGCATATTAGTAGGGCATTTTTAATCATACAACTCCACACAACATAATTATATATCAACCTATAGTAATCTATATTATATGTATGCATAAATAGATAGACACACCATCATGCACCAAATAGAGCCATTTAGCCATCATTCTAATGTCAACCATACTTGCCTTTTTTAATATGTCACGCATATTCAAAGTATCATACATGCATAATTTTACATCATACATACGAATTAACATTATTAAACTCACCAGTATTTATTTACATACATATATATATTATAGAAATATAGGGCATAGTTAAATTTGCATGTTCTAACTCAATTTCACATATTGAAATTATCATAATATAACCCTAAGGATCGCTTACACCTTTATTTTTCCTTTGTCACAAGCTTATCAGTTTTCTCAATTGCCAATTATAGATTTGATATGTAAAAATTCATATAAAATCATGCAGACCATAAAAATGAAAATCATTTACATAAATGACTCTTAGGCACCCTAAGAACATAAGAAAAATATTAAGTTTAAAAAATTCTTACTCAAATCAAAAGAGGTTACTATTAATTGAGCCTTAAATTGAGCAATTCTCTCAATTTTCTTCTAATTTCTTACTCCTAATATGCTTTACTAACTGTGGGGACACCTAAAATAATTTTTATCGGGTCAAATTAAGCTTAGAAGGGAGATTGAAGAATCAAAAATAGGAGAGGAGGAACATTAAAGCCATCAACTTCATGGAGGAGGGATGAGGGGAGGAGAAAAGAAAATGTTGACCAAATGAGGCTATTTTTACCATTTATATAATTTTTAAATTTTAATTTTTTTTTTCATTTTTTCCTCTCTTTCTCCCTTTTTCTTCCTTCTCCTTTAAGCTTAATTAAATATCAGTTAAAAATTCAATAATTCACTTAATTTAGGCTTTACAACCCTCTAAAAATTAGAGCTTAAAAAATGAGAAAAATCGAATTAAATCACCACTTTTGTGTTACCTGATTTTTAATAAAAATACTTTTTGACCTCTAAAAATTCCAATTCCACCACCAATGGGCTAATTAGAATTATTGAGTATCAAGTTGTATTAATCCTAAAATTTTTTGAGCAACTTTTAAAATATTTTACGATTCAGCTTTGCCTTGGTCACTATTCACAAAACACTGTTATAAAACTTCTTTGTCATTTTTAACCAACCAAACGAGTTTTGATTGGTTTCAAACTTTGCCCAAAATTATTTTATGATTAATACTTCCATCCTATAACTTCAATGTATCCCAAGTCTCGAGAACATTATTCATCCTAGGAAAGTATTATTTATAAAAGTTGAGATATTTGAGTCGTTACATTACTTCCCCCTCTTAAAAAAATGTCATCCTCGACATTATCTAATTTAAATAGGTGAGGGTACTACTCTTACATCTGAGCTTCTACTTCTTATGTTGCCTCTTCCATCCCATGGTGCTTCCAAGCAACTTTCACCATTGGGACTTTCTTTTTCCGTAACTCTTTAACCTTTCTAGCAAAGATCCTGATAGGTTCTTCTTCATAATACAGATCTGGTGTCACTTCATCTTCTCCCACTGATAGTACATATGTCGGATCCAATCTATATCTTCTAAGAATAGAGACATGGAAGACATCATGAATCTACTAAAGTTCTAGTGGCAATGTTAGTCTATAGGCTACTGACCCCACACGTTCTATCACTTCATATGGCCTAATAAACCTCAGACATAGCTTTCCTTTCTAGCCAAAATGTAGAACTTTCTTCCATGGTAAAACTTTTATAAACACCTTGTCTACCACTTCAAACTCCGTATCATTTCTTTTGATATCAGCAAAAAAATTATGTCTAGCAGAACCTATTTTAACCTATCTCTAATGATCTTCACCTTCTCCTTAGCATCTTCAATCAAATCTAGTTAAGGATTTTGCACTTCCTCCCATATAGTGCCTCACAAGGAGCTATGCCTAAACTCGCTTGATGGCTATTGTTATATACAAACTCCACTAATGCTAGATATTGATCCCAACATCCTTTAAACTCGATAGCATAACTCCTTAACATATCCTCAAGCACCTGATAAAGATGTCTTATCATTAACATAAGATCATACATATCCTAATATTTAATCACTCAAGTATTGAAAGATTACCTGAATGACTCTTTTTGACTATCCATCAATCTATAAATGAAACACCATGATGAAACTTAATCGAGTACCTAAGGTATTATAAAGTTTCTTTCAAAACCCCGATGTAAACCGTGGGTCCCGATATGATATGATTGAAAACACCACTCCATGCAATTTGATAACCTTATCAATGTGCAATTTAATAAGCTTCTACATAGAATAATCCATCATTACTAGTATGAAATAAGTTGTCATTGTAACATGATTTACCATAAACCCTTATGAAATTACGCTTACTCCTTGTCATAGGTAACCCAATTATTTGCGTCACTTTCGTTCTAAGGCTAGTCAAACCAAAAACTCAATGTAAATCTCACTCCTTGAGTCCTAAAAGATGAGAAGGAATTTAAAGAAGTCCTTAGCCATTCCTATTCAACTAGCCTAGAAATAGTGAGTTAGGCGCTACAAGGTTGGAGTTGCCACCTAATTAGTGTTGGAAATACCTTGTAAGGCTAAAACCAGAGTGGTTTAGAACCCTACTCTCATTTATACCTCAAGTTAATATGGAATTTCATGTTAAATACATAATTTTATACTTTTTCTGAAGCAAGTTTTAAGATTAAAATAAATTATATAATCACATAAAGAAATAATAAAATACATTTACAAAATAAATAAAATGCTTGAAATTAAAAATAACATACATGAAATTGGGTAATTGATTATTTTGTGAACTTTGGTTTTAGCATGCCAATTTTTGAAAATAGATTTTATTATTTATGCCTTTTATTAAAGAAAAATGAAAACTTATTTTATTAGAAAAACACAAATTAATTAGGTATAAAATGATATGGTTATTTTTTTATGACTTGTAAGAATCATTTTTTACCTATTATAACATTCATAGAATATATAGAGAAATAATCAGAATGAAAATTAAATTACATGGCAATTACCTAAAATACATTCTAACTAAAAAGAAATAGAAATTACATGGAAATTACCAAAAATACATTCTAACTGTATAGAAATAAAATTACATTGAAATAACCTAAAATACAATCTAATTGAAGAATACTAAATAAATAAAAATAAATAAAGAGAATAATAAGAAATTAACTAAGAAAATAAAAATAACAAGGAATAAAAAAGAAATAAAAATAAAGGAATGATAAACGGTTACTTCACCGATGTTTAATCAAAGGCAAGAAGAAGCATTAATTAAAACTCTAATAGATGAAACAACTCGCATAACAACAAAATATGATGTTAGTATAAATAATAAAATAAAAAAGATGAAATAGAATAATTAATGAAGAAAATAAAAATAGTCAATCAAATAAATACAATAACAATGATATACAAATTTAATAAGTTATCACATCTAATTGGTAGATGGATAAAAGAAAAATAGAAGAAAAATGAGAAGAATTGGTCGACCCACCGTGTATAATTAACTTTTAGGAAAAGATCTCAAAAAAATGAAAATTTGTGGAGAAAACCTTCTGGAATTATAAAAATAGCATTTGGAAAGTGTTTTTGACCTTTTAGGTGTACACTTATCAAGAAAAGTCGACCCTTAAGATTGACCAATGGTTCACCTTATATACACATGGATTGAGGTATGAAATGGCCATTTCACCTAAAAAGGAGTTCGATATGGATTCTACCTCTTTGGGGAAACAATGTCATTTTGTGAAGGAAAAACAACCATTTTAGGTAGGCATAAATGGCTATTTTAATGTTGTTTCAAAGCAAAATGATGCAGTTTTGCTTAATGGCCCAAACCTTGTAAAAATGGAATTTTTATAATTTTAAAATATTTTTTCCTTTTCTAAATGCTCAGTAGAATGGGCAGCTTCACCCCTCGCACCCTATATGGTTTCAGTGTTGGGCATCAAGGCTATAGTCCTCAGCCTACCACAGACGCCTATTTTCTTGCAATTCAAGTTGCACTAAGAGATTTTTAGGTCAGGTAAATATTTATGTTCAAAAATTATTTTAAGATTTCTAAAGAAAACTTAAAGATCTTTGAGTTAGGCATTAACATCCTTATTTATTAGAATTTAGTTATTTTTTCACCATTAGGCAATCTAAGCATGGGAGCCCTAGAAATCCAGCGTCTATAGTGACCCCCAAATTTGGGGAGATGGCTATGAGTCTGTGAGGTGACCCAAAGTTCAGAAAGAAAGATATGCATACCTTATGGGGTGACCTTTTTTTGTAGGTGATTTATTGTTATTCAAGTAGTGCTATAGATGTTGTACCTGAAGTTATTTTGGTTCAGGTAGTGCTTGAGACATTACATCTAAAGCTAATATATTGTAGGCAATGTTAGGGACATTGCACTTAAAGTTCTTATCATTCAACCAGTGCTAGAGACATTGCACCTGAAGTTAATTTGTTTCTTTAGATAGTGCTTCGAGATATTAGATTTGAAGTTGATATGTTCCAAGCAGTGCTAGAGACATTGCCCCTAAAGTTATTGTCATTCAAGTAGTGTTGAAGACATTGCACCTAAAGTCAATTTGATTTAGCCAGTGCTGAAGACGTTGCACCTGAAGTTGATTTAATTCAAGTAGTGTTGAAGATATTACACTTGAAGTTGATTTGTTTTTTCAGACAGTGCTTTGAGACATTGCATCTAAAGTTGTTGTCATTCAGGCAGTGCTATAAACATTAAACCTTTGTTTCTTCAGACAATGCTTTGATATATTGCATTTGAAGTTGATAAATTTGTTCAAATGAATTTTTTCCATCTCTAGTAGGCTGAGTGCTGCTATCCTTGCCCCCTACAACTAAGAAAATGGTGGTGGACTATTATTGGTTCATCTTTTTTTATGTTGCATCGAGAATTAGTTTTTCCCCTATAAAAAAAGGTGAAATGCATTAGTCATTGGAATTTATTTGTAGCATTAATGCATGTTATGTGTGACTGTGTCTTAGATTCATGTCATAGTTGTATGAATTTTTTTATGCATTATTATTTTAATTTAATTAGCCATTTTTTAATTCATCTATGCTTTAACAAAGAGATAAGAGTAATGAATAGAATATGACAGAAGAACTATCAATTTCACAAATAAAAGCTTTAAGTACAAAATTTATTATCCTAAGCTAATATGTATAAAAAAAATATAAATAAGATAAAGAGAAAGTCTAGGGAGTTAGAGGGTGTCTCTAGGCTTGAAGTGTCTAGAGCTTCACCTTGACTATGTCCAGCCTACTAGACATCTCATGATAGGTTTCCTCAATCCTTGTGCCTAAGTATATGTGAATGAGGTGGAGCTACTCTATCATCTATGCTTTTATGCCTTATAATAAGGTTTGGAATAAGGATGGGAGAGGTGTTGAAGAGGATAGACCTACCATATCAATGTGCTGCCTCTATCATCTAGGTGGGCTAGTAAGACTATGATCATCATCGAGTAGCTGGTCCAAGTCGGTGGTGAACTAAAAGTCTTTCAAGTTTATACCTATAGGCTATGTCTCATCCTACTTTGCTAGCTCTCAAGTGTGTAAAAGCAATATCCCGTGAGGTGCGTGTGATCAAGAGTCACAATCTTGATAGCAAAGCTAGTCTCCTGGTGTACCTAGAACTGCTGCTAAATGGGGGCACCCATCTGGTCTTGGTTAATGCCAACTCCCACCAAGATAGTCATGACGATGCTACCAACCATGATCTCTTTATCAGGGAATTTGCTGGCCTAATAAAGATGCTCCAAAATGGATAGCACTGGGTTGAATCAAACACTATGCTTTATGGCCTAGAGACCATATAGCTTAGCCTGGTTCACTTGACAAGTGCTACTACTATGGCCCAAGTAGGATAGTGTTGATACTCTATGCAGATATCGATAAAGCGGGTCTCAGAGGGTAGAAGCCTTTATGTAACTAGCTCTGTAGAAGGTACCTGCTCAACTAATGGTGGCTTACTAATCACTTAAACTCTCTAGTATCTCCATAACACCATTGGTAGGCAGTTAAAGGATCTCTAAAAGTTGCATGATAGATATCTAAAAGCATTTGCCAAGGACTTCGAACTAGATGGCTATCTCATTTGAAGGGAGCACCTAATGGTATTATAGATTACTTAGGAATTGGAGCATTGCCTTAAGATATATGGCATGGTGTTATGAATAGAAATTCCTTAAACCTACCTATTAAAATAGCTTATCATCTCTAGGTAGCATGCCCAGGTCACAGAGTGTGTTAGCATATAAGTATCAGCTCCTAATAAAAGTAATTGACACTAAATGATGAAACCTCTTAGCTTCTTCGGCATTTAGCCAACCTGACACTACCACGAGTGTCGAGACTGGCTAGCAATGTACTTGGCTCTATTGTCTATATGGAGGATGTTTTTTGTTTTTTATTTTTGTTTTAGTGAAAAGCAAAATGCTAATGATAAATATGAAAAGAAAATGGAAAAATTGAGGTTTTTAAAGGTAATAGTTGAAATGACCATTTTAGCCCTATTGAAATGGCCATTTTAGCTATGCAACAGCCATTTTACCAAAAGGTAAAATGGTCATTTTGGCCAAATGGGGTCCAAAATAGTCATTTTGGCCCGAAACAGCTAGAAACAACCATTTTGCTATGTGAAATAGCCATTTTAGGTCCAAGGCCTATAAATGTCATGAATGCATTCCTAGATCCTCATGCCACTCGAGTTCTTTCTCCTTTTTTGCTCTAATGGGTGACAAATTCCTCCTAAAGCTTCATAAAATCCTTGATCTCTCCTTTACTTGGGCGATTCCTACTCTAGCTCTATTTAATGGCTTAAAATTCCTCTAATGGGTCTAGCTTGATCTACCTTTTCTAAAGGCTGCCACCCATTTTTGGGATCTATAGTTTCTCATTTTTTTTATTTTCTCATCAAGAATTATGGCATTTATCTAAAGAATTTGCTATAATTTTAGGGGTTCCCCATTCATTTGATACACTACCTTGTGGTCCCAACTGCATTCCTCACTACCCATATAAAGTGGTTGATGCACTCGGATACTTCTTTCTATAGTTGCTAGATAGGTCCTATGAAGAGAATCAGTTTCTGTAAATGCTTTGTTGGCTTATGTCGAAAGTTACACTGATATTCCCTCTCTTCGAGTAGGTGTATAGTTGTTCCTCTTTTTCTCCAAGTATCTCATAGTTATAGCTGAAAGGGCATTTTAGAGATTATCAGCTGTTCAGTGTAATAAATGAGCTTACCAAAGGCTTGGACCCTTTCCCCTTAATTCTTACTGAGACTATCTTAGGACTAGATACAGTGCAGTCAAGTGAAACTGATTTTTTTATGGGAGCCCACTTCTACTCTAGGTTTTTTTTAAGAATAAACCATTCCCTAAAGGATTTTTAACTTATTTTCTAGTCTACCTTTTACTTAGGAAGCCCTTTCAGGTTTTCGTTCCTAATAGACTTTTTAAAGATAGATTGTGCTTATGAGTTTTCACCTTATCCTCCACTTGGCTTTTGCTTAAGAAGCCTTTTTCAAGTTTTCATTCCTAATATCTTTTTTTTAGGTCTCATTGCAAGAGAAGCTTTGCCTATTGGATGATTCTCCCCCTCACATTCTTAGGTCTTACAACTTAAAGCATTTACTACCTCGTGCAGTTATGCATTATTTTTCAAATGTAGAGCAATGGGTCCTTTAGATTAATGCTATTACTAATGAAAATATTAATTTTATAAGCCCATGGATTTTTCTATGGTATGTATGATGGAGTGGTCTTGCAAGTTGTGTACCCTTTGTTGGCTTACACAAAGTTACATTTTGTATCCTAGATCACTATGTTAGGTAGTTTGGTGAGATCGGGGCTTGGTTACCTATCCATTATCATTCATAGGGGGAGATTTGTTTGTCACTTTTACTATTAGATATCACAACTAGTGGAAGCAGTTACCTTTAAATACCACAATTCCTCCCAAAGTTTTTTGCAATTTGTAGACTTCTAAAGCATATAAGGATTGGGTGACTAGCTTTTTAGGGACAATCAATCTTAATGGTTGAAAACATAGGATGGAAATAAGAGGCAGAAGATTTGATAAAGTGTGTACTTTTATTACTTTCCTAAACTTTATATACAAAGTGATGTAACAACAATATTTCTATTTCTTTAGTCCATAAAATGCTTAATCGAGTTTATTAAAGTGGTCCTATCTACTTGCATCATATTGGCATTTTATGATAATCACAACAGGACTTTAATGGAACAACACATTTCCTTATTTAATTAAGGGAAATTTTAATTACATCTTAAACTCATATCATCAATCAACCCTCACGAGTTTTCTTGATTGACTATTTTCTCTTAGCCTCTAATTGTTGCACAGGATGCCTTTTTTTTGTTTTCACCCTATCTGGGCACCCATTTTTAGCAAGGCCATTGTTTTTATCAATTTTCAACCTATAAAGCTATTTTCCTCTTCTTTTTCTCTTTTATTTGTCTTTAACCATCGAACCTTTTTAATCTATCCATGTTCACTAGCTCCTTGAACTCATTTCCATCACAATTTGTAAGGATTATAGTGCCCTTTAGTAATAATTGCTTAAGGATGAGTGGTTCTTCCTAATTCGGTTTGAATTTTTCTATCGGATCAATCAGACCCGATCTTATCTATTTGAGAACCAGTCCTCCTTCCTTTAACATGTGATTCTTCACCCTTTTTCCAAAGGCTCGTGCTATCCTTTTGTGATAAATTTAATTGTGATAATTAGCTTTCAGTCACTTCTCATCTAACAAGTTCAATTATTGGAACCTCTTTTTTACCTAAGTTGTCTCAAAAATCTCTACTTCTGTTGCCACTCATAATGATTGGAGTTTGAACTCTATGGGGAGTACATCATATGTCTCATATACCAAGGAATATGGAGTAGCATCTATTGATGTTCAAATTGTAGTTTTGTATCCCTAAAGAGCGAAGGGAAGTCTATCAGCCCAATCTCTGTAGGTTACAACTATTTTACCTAGGATCTTCTTGACATTCTTATTTGCTACTTCTACTGCTATGTTAGCTTATGGTTTGTATGGAGAGGATTTATGGTGTTGTATCTTGTACTTCTATAGTAGCACCTTTATCTGAGCTAGAAAATTAGATGCTATTATCTAAAACTATGTGGTGTGGAACCCTATATTTGTAGATCAAATTCTTTTCTATGAATTTAGTCATCTCTTTTGCTCCTAACTTCTTGAAGGATTCTGCTTCTGCCCACTTTGAGAAACAGTCAATGTTTACCACAATGAACTAATGCCAATTTGATGTTATTAGATGTATCTCTCTAATTATATCTATTGCCCATACAGTAAATAGCTAAAGAGATAATAAGTTGTGTAGCTCTAATATTGGCATAAGTCTTAAATCCCTATACTGCTAACATTTATAACACTTTTGAACATACTTTGAGCAATCATGGTCTATAGTGAGCCAAAAGAACCCTTGGTGCATTATCTTTTTATCTAACTTTAAACCATTCATGTGTGTGCCATAAGACCTTACATGTATCTCCTCTATGAATATCTCTACCTCTTTCTCTTTTATGCAATAGAGCTAAAGACCATATACTTGTCTTTTATATAAGACACCATTTACACTGATGAGCTGAGTTGATAGCTTTCTTAATACTCTTTTATCTCTATCTGTAGCTTCTTCTGGGAATTCTCCTTTCTCTAGATAATTTTGGATGTCATAAAACTATGGCTTATCTTTTCCTTGCTGTTATCTCTATTATCTGCTTTGTCTTATGGCAAGGATTTTTCAAACTAGAAATAATCACTAGTTTCATAACTACCCCTTTTGGATTATCCCATATAAAGACCAAAATGGCTAATGCATCTGCTAGCTGATTCTCACCTTTAGGAATAGGTGACAAGTACACATCTCAAACCGTCTACTGATGGATCTTATATGCTCTGCATAAGGCATTAACCTCTCTTTTTGAATTGTCCATTCTTTATTGATCTGATGCACTACCAACGATAAATCCCAAAATACCTTAACTATTTTTACACTAAGAGCCAATAATGCTTCAAGCCCAAATATGCAAGCCTCATACTCTGTCATGTTATTTGTAACCTTATACCTCAATTTTCCAGCTAGTGGTAGCTTTCTCCTTCAGGGGTTATCAAAATTATCCCTACTCCTACTTCTTTGCTATTTACTACTCCATCAAAATACATTTGCCACCTTTGGACTATAATTGGGTTTAGATGCTTATCTAGGAATTAAAACTCTAGTGTTTTACCTTCTAGTAGGTGATTCGCTAGGAATTTTTTGACTACTTGCCCTTTATTATCTTCCTCGTTATGTATTACATATCAAACTCTTAGAACAAAAGCAGCCATTTACTCATTCTTCTAATTAAAGATAGAGTTGACTAAAGATATCTTAAAGGATTATGTTTGGATACTACCTATACTAAATATGATTAGAAATAGTGTCTCAATTTTTTCAAAGCCTATACCACCACTAAATAAATCTTTTCCACATCTACATACTTGGCCTTATAAGGAAGAAACTTCTTATTTAGGTAGTAAATCATAAACTTAACCCCAAACTCATCCTTATATACTATCATATCCCTTATTGAGCTTTCTTCAATAGACAAATAGAGAACTAGTGGCTTCCCATGCCTTGGTGGTTGCAAAACTAGTGTATTTAGAATATATTCCCAAATAGTGTTGAAAGCTTTTGAACAATCATCGTTCCACTTAATTGGCTGGTTCTTTCTGAGTACTTTGAAAATAAGCTCACATATAGTGGTGAGGTTGGCTATAAACCTACTGATGTACTATATCTTGCCCAGAAAACCCTTATCTCTTTCTCTTTCTTTAGAATCGGCAACTCTCTGATAGCTTTGACTTTATTGGGGTCCACCTTAATCCCTCTTTAACTCACTATATGCCTAAAAGTTTTCCTAAAGTTACACTAAAGACACATTTATTAGGGTTTAGATGCAAGTTGCACCTATAATTCCATTTAAAGAACTTCTCTAATGCCTCAAAATGCCTTTTCCTTGTAGCAGATTTGACCATCATGTAATCCATATAGACCTCCACTTTTTTGTGAATTAGGTTATCTAAAATCCTTATAGCTTTCTTCTGATAAATGGCTCCAGCATTCTTTAACCCAAAAGGCATAAATCTGTAGCAAAGGTTCCCCATTCAATGATGAAGGTAGTTTTTATCTTGTCCACTGTCCTATTTGAGATCTGATTGTAGCTGGCATATCCATCAATGAAACTATATATTTTACACATTGTCGCACTATTAACTAGAACATTTATACGTGGTAATGGAAAGTTATCTTTTGAGCAAGCCTTATTTAGATCCCTATAATCTATACACATCCTAACTTTACCATATTTCTTAGCGATGGGCACCATATTGGCTAACTAGGTTAGGTACTAAACTTCTTCTAAGAATTTGGCTTCGATCTA
>CANXYI010725222.1:0-18300 GCA_948208565.1 Hura crepitans
TTAATAGAAATATTAACAGTTGATCTTTTACTAATCTAACTTCCACTCATAATTACTTTGTTCTAACATTGATGCTTTTTTTAGTGAATTTTTATTCTTATATAGTTGCCTCTTACCTTTTGTTTATATTCAGTTTTCATACGATCTAAACACTACACATAAAAGTAAGTACCCACTTAATCTTCTTGCCAGAGAGAGTTTGTCAACACTAGACAAAACATAACTTTACTCAATAGAACCTAAGTTCATACTCTTCATTTTAAAATAAATAGTATAGAAATAATAGATCAATTAATAAAAAAAAGTTTTGGCAACAATAAAATATGATAACTAGTAGCAATCCATCAATAAAAAAACAATATCTAAACCTAACCTAATCTGACTCAAATTATGGACTCTAATTAAATTCAAAAACATCTAATTAAATTCAAAAGCAACAAGTAAAGATTGTAAACAACTAAAATTTGAGAACCCAAAATAATCCAATAAGTCTAATTTATCAGCAAACAAAAGGAAATTCCAAAATCTAAAATATATTGCAAATAGATTTATGATGGCACTTAATAAGAACTACAACATAATATACTTAGGTGTAAAGCAAACTTCAAATAAACAAATCAAATAAAATTAGAGATCAACAAAGCAAATTAATATAGATAGTATAAGATTTATATCCATATATAATCATTAGGGACAGCAAGTGACACAAGAAAATATTAAGGGAAAATAAGAGATAACGAGTAACAAGATTTCATTTTAATAAAGAGTAAACTATATCAATAAACTATTAGCCTTTAAGAAAACCAAAAATAAGACTTAAAATAATAAATGTAAAAAATAGAAATGAAAATAATATATCATTTAAATAAATAAGGACATAAAAAGAATTGAAACGTCTTCTTATGGATAAAACCTTTGTTTTTTTTTTCTGAATCCAAGATATGTAGGAAGAAATCAAATACAAGGATCGAGAAATATAAGGGACTCACACCATTTTAACTCAAATCATAGAACTCCCAAAATCTATGGGATAAAACTGATATATAATTTAAATATAAAACAAAAAGGAAATGCATGCAAAAAAACTCATAATGATAAGGATCAAGGTACCAAAACACAAACTCAAACACATATAATTAAGTCCTAATTGCCATCTATCAATATGCGATACCTAAGAACACATTAAGGCAATTACAAAAGGGTTGAAACAGTTCAAAGAAGTAGAAGCTTAGCTTAGAAAAGTCTCGACCTTAGTTTGCATTCTACGGAGAGCCGCCGCTTCCTCCTCTATCTCTTTCAATCCTTTCTTCGTTTCATCTAACTCCTGTTCCATTACCCTAAACATACAAGTCATTATGCATAATAAAGGCATTTAATCTAAAAAAAAGTGTAGGATATAAAAAGCTAAATGATCAATTAAATAAAATCGCTAGGATTTTAATCCCAGGAAGCAAAATAGAGATAGGCGGACCTATAGATAGTGGATATGTCAACATCGTTGTTGCGAGGATCCACATCACTAGTTCCATCTCTAAACCCACTCCTAAATTCCAGAACCTATAGCAAGTAATTCAAAAATAATAAAACCACTTCATCAGTACTCGCTTTAATTCTATACGTGTTGCCATGGTAGATATAAACACAGTCCTTACCTTTGATAAATCTTCCAACCCTTCCCCTCTTGATCCTCTTTTACATATTATCTATCATGTGTGCCAGAAATAATTTTTATAGTATACTTACTCGTGATGTAATTATTGATACTATTCACTTCACTACTATAAGGCCTTAAATACAGCAACACCTCCCTTTACAATCTCATTCTTCTCTATAAACTATAATAGCATCAATTATGCCGTTGGACAATAAGGGAGGAGAAGAGTACCTTATCAGGATTATAATAAATCCTAACTCTCTCGCTATACAAGAAACGAGTTCGATTTACACTCTAAAGCCACTATAGGCATTGAATTTCAGACCTAAAGCATGGAAATTGATGGCAAGGAGGTGAAAGCCCACATTTGGGACATTGTCAGCGTAGAGAGATTTTGCGCAGTCACTTTTGTGTATTTTAGAGGCATAGTCAGTGCTACTACTTATTTATGTTATTAATCATCAGACTACTCTTAATAGTGTTGGTTAGTGGTCAGATGAACTTAAAACTCATTCTAATACAATTGTGGCTAGAATGTTTGTAAGGAACAAAATGCAATTTGAAGAATATAAGGGATAATGTGTTGCCTAAAAAATATGAGAAACTAAGAGAGAAGGAGAAGCTACGTAGCCAACAAGAGGATTTTAGTGACATGGTTACAAAAAAGGAGAAGAAAAGGAAAGAAAAAGGATAAAGGATAGATTGAGAAAGTGAGAAACAGGACAGATAAAGAGAGGAGAGATAGGAGGGGCTATCGACAAAAAAAAAAGGATGCTTTTATAAGTAGCTATTTACACTCATGCCAATAGGGTTAACTTCCACCTAAGTATTATAAGAGGGGTTTTTAGATAAAAAAAATAATAATAATTAAGTTTAATTTTAATCAACTAACCCTTAGTTTAATCATAAATATTTAATTTCAATAATTAACAGAATATGTAAATAATATGTAAATAATAAATCAAGTAAAAAATCTATTCTAATCTAATTAAAATAAAGAATAGTTGATTAAAAATTATGTTAATTTTAGTTAAGAATGTTAAAATGATATTAAAAATAATTAAATAAAATTACATAGGATAGAGGGTGTCATTAATAATAAGGAGGTTCATCTCATAAATTAATTATAATAGATATCTGTACACATATGTTAGGTTAAGTCCTTATTTTTTATTACTAAAATTGATTTTAGTCAATAAAATAATCATAAAATAGTCTAAGAGTTAATAAGCATGTTATGACTAATAAGGTGAAACTATAATAAATAATGTGAGGTATAAAATAAAATAACGTCCCATTTTTGAAAAAAATGAATGCATATATTAAATGCTTCCTATAATGGGATTACTAGCTAGATGCCAAGAATAATATATATCATAAAAAAATTATGAAAAGAAATAACTTCTTTAAAATATCGAATATATAAAAAAAATGTGGCATAAGGTGCTTAATACCTTCCTTATGTCAAAATAACCCTGAACCCAGAAATCAAATCAAATTATTCGGTGACTAGTTGCATCCTAATCAGTTAGTGGCGACTCTCACTTATTAGCCACATCGTACCGATTCCCACTAGCTTACTCCCCATCGGGCCCTAGGTAATGACATTAAGTCCATTCACTTTGAATTGGTATTTTCGCCATCATAATTATCATGATAATTATTGTAAATCTTTCTTCTTAATAATTAGTACGGGACAATTTATTTGTGAAAATGTATGTATGGCCAAAAGAGGACCACATCTAAAATTGGGTCAAGTTATAATTGTTCACATTGACTCTGTAGTAATAAGATCGACTAAGCCCTATGTGGCCACTCCAAGAGCAATTATTCATGGCCATTATAGAGAAATCCTTTATGAAGGGGATACATTAATTACATTTATATATGAAAAGTCGAGATCTAGTGACATAGCACTAGGTCTTCCAAAAGTGGAATAAGTATTAAAAGTTCGTTCAATTGATTCAATATCGATAAACCTAAAAAAGAGAGTTGAGAGGTTGAATGAGTGTATAACAAAAATTCATGGAATTCCTTGAGGATTTTTTATTGGGGCTGAGTTAACTATAGTGCAAAGTCATATCTCTTTGGTTAATAAGATCCAAAAGGTTTATCAATCTCAAGGGGTATAAATCCATAATAGACATATAGAAATTATTTTACATCAAATGACATCAAAAGAATTAGTTTTAGAAGATAGAATGTTGAATGTTTTTTCACCCAAAGAACTAATTGGCTTTCCACAAGTAGAGCGAACGGGACGTGCTTTGGAAGAAGTCATATATTACCGAGCCATATTATTGGGAAGAATAAAAGTATCTTTGAATACTCAAAATTTCATATCTGAGGCTAGTTTTCAAGAAACTGCTCGTATTTCAGCAAAAGCTGCTCTCTGTGATCGTATCAATTGGTTGAAAAGCCTAAAAGAAAACATTGTTCTAAATGATATGATACCCGTTGGTACTGGATTCAAAAGATTAGTGTAAGGCTCAAGCAAACATAAGAACATTCCTTTGAAAAACAAAAGGCAGAATTTATTTGGGGGGAATTTAGAGATAGAGATATCTTATTCCACCATGGAGAGTTATTTGATTCTTGCATTTCAAGAAATTTCTATGTCACATCAGAATAATGATTTATAGGATTTAATTATTCCTAAGAGTAGATTCATCCTTTTATTTTAATTAAGATTAAGGGTGGTCATGTGATTTGTTAATAGTAATAATTTTTTAATAGTAATAAATAATAAAGAAACTAAGGAATAGAATGAAATTAATCACTTAGATTGTATATCAACATCTAATCTCTGGGAAAAGATATAGTTCCATTGGAATAATTATTTATTTCAGGGTACCCCATCACTCTCTTTTTTTTTTGAAAAAAGAAAAAGAGAGAGGAAATGTGGGGAGAAATGATAAGAAGGTATTAGAACATTAATTTGGAAGAGATGATGAAAGTGGGAGTTCATTTTGGTCATGGTACTAGAAAATGGAACCCGAGAATGGCACCTTATATCTCTGCAATGTGTAAAGGTATTCATATTACAAATCTTATTAGAACAACTTATTTTTTATCAGAAGCTTGTGATTTAGTTTTTGATGTAGCAAGTAGGAGAAAACAATTGTTAATTGTTAGTATCAAAAATAAAGTAGTAGATTCAGTAATCTAGGCTATAATAAGGGCTCAGTGTCATTATGTTAATAAAAAATGGCTCAATAGTTTTTTAGCGAATTGGTCCACTATAGAAACTAGACATCAAAAGTTTAAGAACTTAAGACTAGAACAAAAGATAGGTAGACTCAATCATCTTTCGAAAGGAGATGTAGCTCGATTGAAAAGATAGTTAGCTCACTTACAAACATATCTAGGTGGGATTAAATCTATGATAGGGTTACCTGATGTTATAATAATCGTTGATTAGAAAGAAGAATATACGGCTCTTCGAGAATGTATCACTTTGGTAATTTCAACCATTTATTTAATTCATACAAACTGTGACCTGAATCTCATAGATATTTTAATTCTAGTGAATGATGATGATATAGCTTTGATCCAATTAATTCTTAATAAATTAGTATTTGCAATTTATGAGGGTCAATCTAGCTATATACGAAATTTTTATTAATAATAAGATAGATTAATAATAAGATAAACAAATTATTTTGTGAACTTTATGGATTTGGTTTATGGAATCGATTACTATTTCTCAATCCTGCAAAAGAGATAAAAATAACTAGGTATTTTATGTGATTTTTTAGTATCTAAAATATACAATTTTAGTAGGCAAGTCATTTAAGGAGGCAAGTAGAAAAATGATGGTTGAATCAAAATAATTCCTTTTAAAATTTTCTTTCTTTCACAGGCAAATTTAATGTTTTATCATGTTCCATCAATGCACTAAAAGGGTTATTTGATATATCTATTATAGAAGTAAGCCAACATTTCTATTGGAAAATAAGGGTTTCCAAGTCCACACCCAAGTACTTATTACTTCGTGGGTTGTAATTGCTATCTTATTAGGTTCAACAATTATAGCTATTCAAAACCCATAAACCAATAGAACTAGGGGTCATAATTTCTTTAAATATTACCTTTCAAGAGGTGAGCAAAACTCAAATTAGAGAGGAATACGGTCCATGGGTCCTCTATAATAGAATTATGTTTCTATTTATTTTTATTTCTAATTCGATGGGAGTACTTTTATCTTAAAAGATCATATAGTTACCACATGAGGAGTTAGCTGCACCTACTAATGTTATAAATACTACTATTCCTTTAGATTTACTTATGTCAATAACATATTTTTATTTAGGCCTTAGCAAAAAAGGATTAGGTTATTTTAGTAAATACATTCAACTAACTCCAATTCTATTTCCCATTAACATTTTAAAAGATTTCATAAAACCTTTATCACTTAGCTTTCAAATTTTTAGAAATATATTAGCAGATGAATTAGTAGTTATTGTTCTTGTTTCTGTAGTACCTTCAGTGGTTCCTATACCTGTCATGTTGCCTAGATTATTTACATATGGTATTCAAGCTCTTATTTTTGCAACTTTAACACTATCTTATATAGGAGAATCCATGGAGGGGCATCATTGACTAATTTTGAAATAGCCTTTTTTAGCTTAGTCTAAGGCAATCTATGCCTTGTTCAAGATAATCTACTTCATACTTAGTAAACAAAAATATACACTTAAATAAACACATGTAAAAGATCTTTTTCCTATAATTCATGTAAAGAGGTCTAAAAGATCTTTTTCCTACAAGATCTTTTTCCTATAATTCATTTGGATCATTTATACCTTCTTCCAATTCTTTTTTTATTGGTTTGATTTTGTTCATTCAATTCCAATCTTATGAGTCATAATCTGAATAAGAATAGAATTCGTTATTTGTTGTTTCCAATGTGTGATTAAAAAATGGGTTCTTTCTATTTTCTATAGAGCGATTTTGATATCAATTGGTTTTATTCAATTCAATGATTGACCTAAAGAAAATATTCAAAAATATTAATGAAATTAATAAATAATTAAATAAATTAATAAATAATAAAATAAACTATAAAAACCAATATATTTCTATACAATGATTCAGACTAATGAATTTGTCCAATTACATTGATTGAATCCATGTGGGATAATGATAAGGAAAAGAAGAATTAAAAAAAATGAGATTAAGAAAAAATACATTGTTTAAGAAAGTGGAATCCAACAAGGTGTGTGGAATATATATAAATAATGGAAGAATGGCTATAAGCCAACTTTCTTTTTGTGAATGTTTCAAAATCAAAAAATGATTTTAGAATCCGATTGAATCTAAGATATAAATAATTGGTTTATAATATGGAAAAGGGTTATGTATATGTAATATTAAGTGTTAACTAGTTATATATGAGTTAAAAAAATATATCTAATTTGCCCTATCACTGGAGATTTAGATATGAATTCAAATAAAAGCCCTTCCTTTTCATTTGTAACTATGAATTAAATATTGAATAAAGCAAGAAAAAGAATAAAGAGTTTAAAATTTATTGGTTGATTGTATTATATCATTAACTATTTCTTTATTTATTTTATTTTTATCATGCAAGGAACTTACCATGAATCCATTGATTTCTGCCATGTCTATTATTGCTGCTAGGTTAGCTGTTGGGCTTACTTCTATTGGACCTAGGGTTACTCAAGGTACTACCGCGGGTAAAGCTATAAAAGGTATCACAAGACAACTCAAGGCGAAGGGAAAAATACATGGTACTTTATTGCTTACTTTGGCTTTTATGGAAGCTTTAACAAATTTATGGACTAGTTGTAGCATTAGCACTTTTATTCAAACAAAAATGGTAGGATTATTTAACTCCAGCTATTTAGAGATTTTTTACCAGAGAATGATTATTTTCTAAGATCGCACCTAGCCTTAGGCCTTTTACTAGTTAGTCCCAATCAAGCCCTAGATGGTGTATTTTTTTGAAATGAGGCCTTCGGTAGCATCACAAAAGAACTCTTTGTTTTCCTTATTTTGTTGAATTTTCAAAAACTAAAATTAAAACTAAACTAAACTAAACTTAACTAACAGATAAATAAATATGATAAATGAAGCAGAATCTACTAAAATAGTATACTACAAAGAATAATGAGATAGGTTGTATCAATATCCGGACCTTATTGTATATATACCAATAATGTATATAGAAAAAAAAGGTCCTTTTTTTGATTTGTTCTGTAGAGGTCTAACTACTTTAACTTTTATTCATAATTGGAAGTTCTTACCACATAAGAATCATTCAACCTTGGAAAAAAGAGAAAGAAGTCCTTCCAATATTCTTTGATTTAAAAAAAGCATTATCAATCTTGTAAAAAATTAAACAAATAGAGAAAAGCTAGCTATCAAAGTCAAATCGATAACCATTACATTACAAATGCGATGCTCTAACCTCTAAGCTAAATGGGCTCATATAACATAAATTGTAAATGCATAGGAATTTAATAAACTAATGGAATCCTGGCTATTAACTTTTTATTCTTTTCATTCTTAGTTATTTGTTATTCATAATTAATATAAATATCGAAAAAAAAAAGAAAAAGAATCAATTGTTCGAGTATTCAAAATTGCAAGAGAAAAAAATGAGAGTAAGAGAAGTATATAGAATAAATATATTCTATATACATCTATATTGAATTACAGATAGAGAAATGGTAGAATCTTTTTTTATTAGACTAATCTAAGGGTCTTTGATTCTCATAAAGATGAAAGAAGATAAATAGGAACTAAAACAAAAAAAATAAGAGGAAACACTTTTTATAGGAATCAGTATCTAATGACTTTAATAGTTCCAGTAGAATAGAAATAAAAAGGGGAGGGGGGTTAATAATAAGATCTTAATCTTAAAACAAAAAAGGGGATATGGCAAAATTGGTAGATGCTATAAACTTAATTGGTTTAAGCCTTGGTATAGGAACTTACTAAGTGATAACTTTCAAATTCAAAGAAACCCTGGAATTAGAAATGGGCAATCTTGAGCCAAATCTTGTTTTTTAAAAATAAACAAAGGTTCAGAATGACAAAAAAAAGATAAAAAAAAAAGGGGTAGGTGCAAAGACTTAATGGAAGTTGTTCTAACAAATAGGGTTGATCGTGTTGCATTAGTAAAGTAAAGAAATCCTTTTATCAAAACTCCAGAAAGGATAAAGGAAATGATAACTCTATATACATACGTATACATACTAAAATACTATCTCAAATGATTAATAGGGGCCCGAATCCATATTTTTTTATCTTTATATTAAAATATTAAAAATATGAAAAATGAAGAAAAAAATAAATAAGTAATTATTGAATTGATTCCAAGTTGAAGAAAAAATTTAATATTAATTGATCAAATCATTCACTCCATAGTCTGATAAATAATTGATTAATCAAAAGAGAAAAAAGATAGAGTCCCATTCTACATGTCAATATTAATTATAACAAATTGAGTTAAAATATAAGATTACTAGTCATCTTTTCATTATTTCAAATCAAAGTTGAATAAAAAATATCTTTTAATGAAAAAGGACTCTTTTTTCTTTACATTACTCTTTTTCTTAGACTTTATACGTATAAATCCTAATATGAATCTAAATCATTACAAAATTCGAATCTAAATTTGTGAGAAAAAAATTAAAATAAAGCAAATAAAATAAAGAAGAGGTAGATATATATCCAAAATTTTGATTTTTTTCATATCAAGTATTTTTTAGAGAATAAGGGGGGATTATATTATTTCATGGCAGATCAGTGAACTATTGGGCCGAGCTAGAATTGACCTAGCAAAGACATATTGCTAACAAATTTTCAATTTGTCCCCATTAACCTGTCGAGCATCAACCTAGGAAGAATCAATTCTAGAATTTTTAATCGACTTATGTTTTTTTATAGACTTAAATCTTATTACACATGTTTTATTCGATTTCTAAAATGGATTACTAATCCTTAACTTTTCAAGGAATCCATCATCAGTGGTTATGAATGATTGATTTTTCTCAATCTTTTCAACATCTTGGTTTCATAGGAGCAAGTTAGAAAGATTAAGAAATAGAACCATCTAATTTGATTTGTTCTCAATAGCCATGAGATGATTATCTTAGGGTGATCCTTTTGTCGATGGATGCTCTTATTACACTTATAGTCTCTAAGGGATGAGAACCAACTATGTAGCATCTACATCAAGAAATTAAGTATTGTATATATCAATAGTCCGATCTTTTGTAGGAGCTACCCATAATAATGAACTTGTAAAATGAATCTCATTATCATAAAGATATTTGTTGTTCTTGACCCTGCATCACCTTAATTGTTATTTGAATAAATAAAAGTTATATCTTGGTTCGAGTGGGGATAGCATGTCTCTTCTGCATGTCTATAGAGTTTTAAAAAATCCAAACATCTTAGAGATAGATAAAAAGGTAGGAATTTTTTGAATAAACTGCACTCCTTCGTATATGTCAGGAGTCCATTGATGAGAAAGGGCTAGGGAAAGCTTAAACCTAATTCTTATAGTGATGAATATAAGCACAATTGAAATTCCTAAAGAGTTATACACTTTTATATTGATAAGGCCATTAACTATTTCTTGAAGCTCGATCTCTCCCCCGAATGAACCATATAGCCAAGAGAAAGCATGAACCATAATAGAAGAGCTTGCCCCACCCATGAGTAAATATTTCATAGTAGCCTTATTAGACCGTACATCTTTCTTGGTATATCCAAATAATAGGTATAAGCATAGACTGAAACATTTTAGAGCTACAAAGATAGTTATTAAATCATTAGCACTACATGAAAACATTCCTCTTAGAGTAGTTATTAATATGAATAAGACAAACTCTATTATAGCTATTTTTGTGCATTATATGTACTCTACGGATAGAGGAATACATAGAGTTAAACATAGTAAAATAAGAAATTGAAAGATTTTAATGAAATTGTTTGTTTGAAAATTTCTTGAAAAGCTAATCGTAGGTTCTTCTATCCACTAAAACAATAGGGCCGTTATAGTCATTACTGAACTTGTTAAAGAGATGAAATATAAAAAAGGTATATGATTAGAGGTTGAATCAATCATCAGAAGAAGAAGTAGGCCAAAAATTAGGATACATTATGGGAAAATAAAACTTCTATCAAAGAGAAGCAAATGAAAGGCTTTCATAAAAATTCTCATAAAATCGAGAATATCTTTCGGAGAGATGGCTGAGTGGTTGATAACTCCGGTTTTGAAAACTAGTATAGTTTGCAAAGAACTATTGAGGGTTTGAATCCCTATCTCTAATTTTCTCAATGAATAAATTTATATGTTTATTGCTTTTGACTCACTTAGTATCATAAATAGAAATAGCTCAACTATCCCACCTATCTAAGCTAGAACAAATGAGATTAGATATAAATGAGTTGAAAAGAAAGGAAAATGGAATACTTTTTATTTATGTATGATGTAATCCACCTAATTAATACCTATTATAAAATCAAATTGATTCTTATTTTAACTATTGGAGTTGTTGTCTCTATTAGTTAAGAGGAGTTATGGAAAGAACCAACTCAAAATCACAATCAATTCATTTTTCAAATCCTGCTACAGCTGTAAGAGCCCTTTTCACATGCTATAAATAACTTATGAATAGGAAAAAACCTAGAACAAAGTGAGTGGTAGCTAACCAACTTCTAGGAGAGACATAATTGAGTGCATTGATCTCGATAGCTATGCCACCTATAGAATTTAAGGAACCTAAAGGCGCATGGGTCATATATTTCGTGGAATAGCTTTCTTGCCAAAGTTATATATCTTTTTTTAACCAACTCAAGTCTAAACCATTTGGACCTCTTAAAGGTTCTAATCGAGGAGCGAATAGATCCCAAAAATTTATAATTTCTCCCCTAAAAATAACTTCTCCAGTAGGTGAACACATTAAATATTTACCTAACCTGGTAGGTCCTTTGGAGAATCCCATGTTAGGCCTAAGACATTGATCTCTAACTTGAAAAGTAAAAGCTTGAGCTTAAGAAGCTTTTAGTCTAATAGGCTCATAAAACTCACTAGGATAAGTGGTATTAATGAACAAGATAAAGCAACAAGTAATAAACCCAAAAACTAATAAAGTACCTAAGATTCCACCAAGTATATAGATGGAACCTAACCATACATGTCCTCCAATTATCTCTTCCAAATCACCCACACTAACAATCCATCCTTCTCATCCAAAAAGGAGATTTTAGTAGATAACCAAAAATAACACTTGGGCTAAGGGTCAAGTTGGCAATTTTTCTTACATCTCCTCCCACTAGAGCCTAGGTATCATATATGCCCCCAAAATAAAGAGCCTTGAATACTAGAAGAAAAGCACCTATATCTAGCAAAATTAAGTGAATAGCTAAAATTGTTGTCATTTTATTTCTATCTTTCCATACATAACCAAAAAATGGAAAAGATTCTTCAAGAGTCTCAAGACCCAAAAGTGCATGACAAATGCTACCAAAGCCTAATACTACAGAGGAAATTAAGTGAAGTACACCAGATGCAAAGTATGGAAAGGTATCTATAACTTTCCCCCTAGGACCTACCCCTTAACCAAAAGTAGCTAGGTGGTGAACTAAAATTAATCCTTGTTCATACATTGGCTTCTTCGGTGCGAAATGAGCTACTTTAAATAGGTTTATTGCTTCATCCCAAAATATGATTAATCTAGCATATGCTATATAAAGTCCAAAAAGTTTACTGGATAAATTGATAAGTTAGGCACTCTTGGCCCACCAAGCAAAACTGGTGGTTTCTTGGTCACAGCCAGCTAAAGATAAAGTTCCACTAAAGAGTATTTCCACATAGTAGTAGCTCCTTAAGGAATAAAAGGTTTTCATAGGGCTAATCTTGATCTACCATCCAACCATGAATACCTTAGTTTAAGAGAATATTTTTAATGTAGAAAGTATCAAATTCAAGATCTTTTGCTGCATGGATTTCTTGAGAAATGAAGTCATAGGCATGTAAATTTAGAGCCAAACCGACTACTCCAAGAGCACTCATCCATAAACTAATTACTGGTATAAATAACATAAAGAAAGGTAACCAACATTTATTAGAAAAAGCAACCCTAAAGAATTGAGATGAAAAGCGGTTAGTAGTGACCATTGAATAAGATTCTTTGGCTTGAGTTGGGTTAAAAGCATAGAATATATTGGCACTATCATCATCTTTAATAAAGTATTTTCCATAGAAGCACCATTAATAGTGCATAGTAAAGTAGTGCCCAATATGCTAGCAACTCCAATTATATGGAAAGGGATCAACATCCAGTTATAAAACCCTTAGAAAAATCTTATGAATCAAAATATAGTTGCTACACCAAAACTAGGTCCAAAAAGCCAATCAGACTGACTAGTGAATAAATCATGAATATAAAACAAAAAAAACAATTGGACTAGAGAATGTAATTGCATTATATGGTCATAATTGCATGGATCAAGCAAGTTCAAATTGACATAACATAAAACCTATTAGTTCGAAAGCACCGTGAAGAGCAACAAAAGTCCATAAACCACCTAATTGACACTAACGAGTAAAATCTTATTGTGCTTCAAGACCCTATAGTAATAATAGAGAATGTGCTAAACTATTAATAGATGTAGAAATTGCGATGGTTAAAAAGTTATAGCCTTCCAAATAAGAACTGGCCAATCCATGGGTATACCATATGGTTACAATGGTAGTACTCGTAAACTAACCCCTTAAGGTGAAATAGGCACAAGGATAAAGCAATAGACCAGACCAATCTACCAAAATGAAATGGTCCTTTCGTAACCAATCATCCATAATATAAAAAAAATCATTTTCATTTTTGGTAAATTTACTAAGGGCGATAGTTATAGCGGTCCTCCTATTCAACTACTTTGACCATTTTTGAACATCTCATTGCATTTTTAGGGGCTATAAAGCTTCTATTATTTATGTATGATTTTTCATACACTGACCCTTTGAATTTTTAATGGGTTTCAAAGAAAAAGAATTCTTTATTGGTCCATAACCCAACTTAGGTAAATTCATGAATTCAATTTGATTATTTCTTCTTATAGTCTTAATAACCATGTGAACCATAAATCTTTTGAAAGAACTATTCGAGGAATAAGTGATCCCCCTCTCATTACTAGTTGATCCTCAGACTTACATCTATCAATATATCAAACTAATCTTATTCTTGGATCTTGTTCAAGAGATTTCTAAAAATCAATTGTACGTATTCTTTAAATTTTTATGTGCATTAAATGGTTCTAGTATCCTATATTTTATTATTTTATACTTTATTCTTTCTCCCCATCTTTCTTATAGTTCCTTTTTTTATTTCTTTTTCCTTCAAATTCATATGAAAAGAAAACCCCAAAATATTTCGCAAGTTAAGATGCTTCAAATAGTTTTTTCTATTTACTTTCTATCTGTCAGAAAAGAAGAAAAAGAATGAATTTTTCTATTATTAAATTCAATACAATATTAAAATAGAAAACTTTAAATGAAAGTGAAATTATTTTAAAATGAAAGTATTTTTTCTCACACCTATTCTTTCTAACATTGTCAGAAAAATTATTATATGTATCAATATGAAAATATTTGGTACACAAAGCCATGATTTGATTGATATATCAATCTTATTATATAAAAATATATAAATTTAATATAGGTATAAATATCAATATAAATTGATCTTGTGTTCTGGAATCAAAGAATGATATTTCAAAAGTCTTTTCTGCATCTTATGTTATGACTTTGAATAAACTTTTCTATAGAGGAGGGGAATAGCAATTTCTTCCTATAGAATAACTAGGAATAATAAGATTTAATAAAAAATATTGACAGATTTTTCTTAGAGTCAAATAAAAAAGAAATGTGAAAGAAAAAGTAGAGCTACTATTTCGATTTCATTTATATCAAATTTTAATATCAAAATAGTAGATATAGTCCTGATGCAATAGGTTAGGTCCACTTACTTTTTTTATTGATTCAAAATCTAATCCTTAGAATTGATTTGATTGGAATAATGAAAAATAAGAAAATTTGGTGATTTAAGAGCAAATTTATCATTAAATTTATCATTATATAATAAACATTATATAATAAACTAATAAACAAATGTTTAACTTTATAACATAACTCGATTTATAATTATATAAATTACTATATAAAATGATGATAAACCATATAAAATATACATAAAAATATACTAATACTCTACTATATATTATAATATAGAAAATATATTCTAAAAAATATATAATATAAGAAATCTTATAAAATATATTATAAAGATACTTATAAAATATATTTTAAAGATATAAATATAAACTATAAAATAATTATAAAAAATTATAATATTCTAAAATAAAGAATAAAGCATTCTAATCTAATGTTAATTTAGAAAAATTCTTGAATTTTAGAATTCATTTTAATTATAGAGTTTCTTATTTTTGTTATTTTTGTTATTACAAATACCAACTTCTAGTCATTCTTTAAATAGGAATACTACAAAAAAAAAAGGCCAAAGCCCCTTATTGAATTTGAACCAATGACTTATGCCATACCATGGTATTACCCTACCACTGAGTAAAAAGGGCCTATTTGGTTCAATTCCTAAAGAGCCGCTATACAGATAAGATAGATTATAAAGAAAATCAATATTAAGTAACTATATTAAAATATATTAAGAAACTATTTTAAAATAAAATAATAAATTAAAATAAAAATTAATATAGTAATATTAAAATAAAAATTAAAAATAATATCAATTAAATAATTAATTAATTAGATAGAATGAGTATAATATTTGATATTAAATAGAATATTATATTAAATATTAAATTATAATAAATAATCTTATAATATTCAAGTTAGAAATTATACAATTCTAATTATACAATTAGAAATTTTATGCAATTAGAAATTGTACAAAGCATATTATTAAGAAGTATATAAGAGGTATAAGTATATTATTAAGAAGTATATATTATTAAATAACCTATACTACATATAAGAAGTAGACTCATAGTAGTTCATTCATAATCAATATTTAATTTACTTGGTGAGTATAGAGTGAGTATAGGTAAACAAAAAGTGGTTTATTGATATTAAATTTGATAAATATCAATACAATGAATTTTTCAAGGCTAAACCTAATTTAATTGATTGACCCCCATCATAATGAAATTCATTTGATTGATATGTGCCTATTTATCTTAACAATCAATAAATTAATGAATGAACATGAAAGGAATAAGGTTTAACCTTATTTTCTACCTTAATAAATGTTTCACGAGTAAAAAAATGAATGTTTCATTAGTAAAAATAATAAAAAATTTTTATGGAATCCTAAAAGGCGAAAAGATGTTTCAAATCTAGTCATACCATTTTTTACATTATATTGACAATTTCAAAAAATCGCTCATACTATGAGCATAGCAACATGTAGGCGGTCGAAAAAAAGTGCCCTTATCATCTAGTGGTTTAGGACATCTCTCTTTCAAGAAGGCAGTAAGGATTTGACTTCCCCTAGGGGTAGAGTATTATGAAAGGAAGTAGATTATTTTATTTAAAAGTTTAGAATTGATTCTTCTTGGGTCGATGCCTAAGCAATTAATGGGGACGGACTGTAAATTCATTGGCAATATGTTTATGCTAGTTCAAATCTAGCTTGGCCAGATAATTCATTGATTCGCCATGAAATGATATAATCCCCAACCCCCCCTCCCCCCCTTGTTCTCTCAAAATGCTTAATATGAAAAAAAAGAAGTCAAATTTTTTGATATATATCTACCACTTTTTTATTTTATTTGCTTTATTTTATTTTTTCTCACAAATTTAGATTCGGATCTTGTAATGATCTAGATTTAGATAAGGATTTCTAAGTATAAAGTCTATGAAAAAGAGTAATGCAAAGAAAAAAGAGTCTTTTTTCATTAAAAGATTTTTTTTTATTCGAGTTTGATTTGAAATAATGACAAAATGACTAGTAATCCCTAGCCATTTTATCACTAAAGTGTATATCCATATGAATATCAATATATCGCTCCCACTTTTATTATAAGGCAGTGATTCCAAGCTAAAATCTAAATAGAAAGTGAAATCATATGAATATGTATGATGTACACTTTATTGCATTTCCCCAAGATTATAGTTCAATTGGTTAGAGCACTACCCTATCAAGGTGAAAGCTACAGGTTTTAGCCTCATTAGTCCCCATAGATCCAAATCTAACAATAAAAATACATCAACTTATATCTCCTTTTTCTGCAAAAAGGGTATAAATAGCACAATTTCATTTTTATTCCTAATGAGGTGCTTTTTTTTTTTTACTTATTCTTAATTTTTTTTTCATTTTTCATTTCTCATCAAAGTAAATAAAAATATAGGAATTTTATTTTTTTAACTAGTACTAATTGATAAAGCCATATATGGATTGGACTAGTATAATTATTAGTAGTGTCATATTCAAAATTTTGAAAGATATTATACTTAGTTTGGAGTTTTTAATTACTCCCGACCCATAAAATGAAATTGAATCGAGTACCATATCTTTTCCAGTAGTACATATACAAATCGAATTTGTATTTGTATTATACAAAATCCATTTAATTGCTTTGATAGGATCCTTTTACTTTGAAAGGTATATTTTTTTGGCTCTAATTTTGTGTAATCTCATTCAAATTTCAAATTGCACACTAAAGTTTTAATATACTCTATGTATTCCATTACCAAGAAAAATATAAAATAAATATCAAATGATAAAATAATCAAATAAAAATAAGGATCCCACTTCCATTAGAGATTTTTTTTAAGGATTTTTGTTGAAGAAAAAATAAACCCTAAACAAATGAAAAAGAGTTTGGAAATTAACTCTGCTTTCTCTTTTCACTTCTATTGTTTATTTGTTTGGCTTTGGTTGCAACTAATGTTAAGTAAAAAGGCAATTTCATGGTACATCGTAGATGATTGTACAAAGAAGGCAATGCAATAATTTTCTAGTTTTATATAAAAGAAAGAACATGATAAATGAATAAAGTGTAAAGAAAAGACATTATCAATTGAATTAAGGATATATTTTTGACTTCGGTATGGATAAATAATATTTCCATGCTATACTATTCAATTCTCAATAATGAATCAATTTGATAGCTTAAATATTGTTATTCATGATATTGATCGAATTCAATATCATCGAGATGAAATGGAATTCATCCTACTAAATTTAGAGGCGAAAGTTTTATTATCTCTATGGGATTAAATCTTGAGTTTTTGCGAAGTAAAGAAAAATGAAAGGGTGAGGTTATGAAAGTAAATAATCTTGTATTTATTTCTACTGCATTGTTTATTCTAGTTGCTACTACTTTTTTACTTATAATATATATAAAAATGGTTATTTAAGGTGGTTAATTTGAATGAAACTTGACTTCTTCTTCTTGTCAATGATTAAAGAAAGAAAATAAAAAGGATTCCTAGTTTGTGTCTCAGATAAAATGAGTGGACTATAATTAGCAGTATTCTATGAGATCCAATAGTATGCTAGAAAGAAATATATTTATTTCTAGCATATTATCCATTTTTATTATTCTAGTCTAGAAAATTATACTGTATAAAG
>CANXYI010725451.1:0-20936 GCA_948208565.1 Hura crepitans
TTTTTCTCATTAAGAATAATATAACAAAAACTATAATTAAACTTGAAAAAAAATGTGTAAAAATAAAATAGAATGTGTGGAACTATAGAAAATTGTTTAGAGCATGGATTTCTTAGAGATAGAAAATTTCTAATACATATCTTAAATATTCCCAAGTAAAAATGAGTTATATATATAATTTTGAAATATTTACAGTTGTTATAGACAAATAGTGACTTTAAAAAAGTTACCGTTATTTTATCATTTAGTGGATTCTGACAGTTTAGATCAATTATATAGAATTACTATTAAAATATTGTGTAAATTAGAAATATTTAATCTGGACAGTTGATCTAATGTCAATTCTTGACTATCTTTAACTAAATTTTCAAAAAAATATTTTCAATTTAATTTTTTATTTAAAATTTTTTTTATGTAAATTTAAAATACTTAATGCATGAGTGTGTATGTGATTTCCTCAAATTTAATTTTACAAAAATATTTTCTATGGTCTTCAAATTTTCTTAGAATTTTTTAGAATAAAATCTTCATTAGCTTTTGAATATTCTTTCTCCATGCAACTTCATTCCATAAATGAATATGTTGAAATTCTTCACTTAGAGCAAAATAAGAAGTGAAACAATTAAGTAAAAAATATATATCTAAAAATGAATTAAAGATTAATTATCAAAACAATGATGATAGTCTTTTTACTCAACATCAAACTCAACTTTTTTAAAATTTAGAAACCGAACTTAAATTTTGACATAAATCCATGCATTAAGCCTAAAAAATATCTAAAACAATTCAGTGCTCTACTCGGTAGTTATCATAAATGATAAATCCGTTTGGTCGGACGCAAATTGCACAACTGTTTTCTGCTCCATTTCAAAGTCACTAACTGTAAATTCACATGCCACCGTTCAATTTTATACTTTTAAAAGCAGCAATACCCTATAGGCAAAAGCCAAATTAAAAGGTTTTGAAAAGCAAAGGAAAATTAGAATTCGATAATTAAAAATTAAATTGATTGAAAATAAAAAATTAAATTAAAAGAATAAAAAAATTTTGATTTTATTTTTTTTATTAATAGCTAAAATTTATATAATAAAAAATTATTATATTTTAATAAAATTTGATCAATTTGATTATTTTGCTATTTTCGAACAAAATAATCATTGTATGCACCCAACCAAAGGACTTGCGGCATTCAGATATTTTGCATGTTCTCTTTTCCTCGTCAAAGTGAATGTGTTTAGTTCACAATCAAGACAACAACAACTACTTCTATTTTTTTTTATTTTCCTATTTAAATTAATTCTTTTTAATTCTCTATAAATATATTAAATAAATTAAAAAATAAAAAAAATCAAACTTATACAAATTTTATAAACTAATATCTATAAATTTTATTTTTTATTAGTTTATAAAAATTTTTAGATCCAATAATTTTAATGTGCTTGCACCAAATTTCCTGGGCACCACGTAATTTCTCAAAATAATTTTTTGTCTGAGAAAAATACCAAAAGTAGCAAATATTGTACGCTTACATTAAATGCAAATTCACCACATTTAAAGAGGATCGTCACTGTTGATCAAGATATATATATATATATATATTTATATTTTTGTACCTCCATGCCAAAATTTTCCTTCACGTGATTCTGAGCATGCAGTCGCGCCAGCTGCTTCTCAGTCCTTACATGCCTTGTCACGGAGTGCTATTCTCCGCCCACCCATCGCTATCCGTTTTCTCTTGGGACTCCTAGCTAGGTCTTGTACCTTGGAGGTCATGATTTTGACCCCCCACCCTTTTGCCTTCAACAACATAACTACAGCTAGTTAACTCACCCCTTTTCCCTCTTTTACTATTTCACACAAAATGTTTAATCTTCTTCTACCGAATGCCTTTCTTTTGCTCTCTTTCCGCATCATGGTTTCAGCTTCATCTTCTTCAGCTCCACCAATTAACTTTCTACAGCCATCTGATGCTGCTCCACTTCTTGCCTTCAAATCTAAAGCTGATTTGAACAATAAACTTCCTTACTCTCAGAATACGAGCTTCCGCTTCTGTCAATGGCAAGGAGTAAAATGCTTCCAGCTAAAAGTGGTGCGTCTCGTTCTCCAAGGCATAGATCTCGGCGGTGTTCTCGCTCCCGACACTTTGACTCGCCTTGACCAGCTTCGAGTCCTCGGTCTTCAGAACAACTCCCTCACCGGACCCATTCCTGATTTGTCCAAGCTTCTCAACCTCAAATCCCTCTTTCTCGATTGCAACTCGTTTTCAGGTTCTTTCCCTCCTTCAATCCACTCGCTTCGCAGGCTTCGTACTATTGATTTATCCCACAACAATCTAAACGGGCCAATACCGGCCTGGTTAGCCTCTTTAGACCCGCTGTACTACCTTCGCCTTGACTGGAACCGGTTCGATGGCAGTATTCCTCCGTTTAACCAATCATCCCTCAGAACCTTCAATGTTTCGTATAATAACTTCAGTGGTGCAGTGCCAGTTACCCCCACATTACACCGTTTTCAGCTCTCCTCCTTTTCATACAACCCCAGTCTTTGTGGAGAGATTATACACAAAGAATGCCATCCAAATTCTCCATTTTTCGGCCCATCAACGGCTGCATCGCCGCTATCGCCACCACCTGCTGTGGCGCTTAATCAAAGCGAACAGTTGCACGGCGTTGCCTTGTCACAACCGAGTCCCAAAACGAAGCGCAAAACAACCGCATTGGTTATTGTTTTCTCATCCGCAGTATTTATTCTCATTGTTTCACTTGTCTGCTTTGTGATGGCCGTGAGGAAACAGAGGAACCATAAGCCGTCGAAGGCTACAATTACGTCGGACGGAGTAGCTGGCGCGGAAGTTGCGGCGGTGATGCAAATAGACGAGCAAGAGAATGAGTTGGAGGAGAAGGTGAAGAGAGTACAAGGGCTGCAAGTGGGCAAAAGCGGGAGTTTGGTTTTCTGCGCAGGTGAGACACAAGTTTACACGCTCGATCAGCTGATGAGAGCTTCTGCTGAATTACTAGGAAGAGGCACGTTAGGGACCACCTACAAGGCCGTGTTAGATAACCGTTTGATCGTCTGCGTGAAGAGGCTCGATTCGGGTAAATTATCAGCCAATAGCAAGGAAGTTTTCGAGCGACACATGGAATCAGTGGGTGGACTTAGGCATCCAAATTTGGTTCCTCTCAGAGCTTATTTTCAAGCTAGAGAAGAAAGGCTTCTCATCTATGATTACCAGCCCAACGGTAGCCTCTTCTCTTTAATACACGGTAAGCTTCTATTTCTCAGCTCCATGTTCTTTTCTCATCCAACTCACTGAGCTAATTTACACCACACAGTAATTAACTCAGTAAGCCAGGGTGTTCATTCTTGATTGAGAATTATAGGTGGACTATTAAATAATTGCTATATTCGTCGTCTTATCAATTTGAATGGACTAGATTTGGTTGTATCTTAGTTTTTCCACCAACACCGGGAATCTCGCTGCTGACGGTATTGGGAATTGGTTTTCTAGTTTACCAAACCTGATTAAGAAAAAGTAAGCACTTTTAAAATGGGATTACAAACATAATAGAATTTGTTAGCTGCTTTATCAGAGCGCGTGGTTAATAGATTAGATATTTTGTGCGGTGAAACTGTAAGAACTGAGGCATGGACGATCTTACGGTGAGCTTTAGGTGCAAAGTGGGACTCACTTATAGTTCTGTTTTGACCCACGCGCTAACCAGCAGAATAATGTCCGTTAAGATATGGTATCGGAGCAGGCCCATGTGGGCAAGGGCATATTGACAATTCGTCGGGATATGCGCCATTCCATTTCAGCTGATATTTTTTCCTCCAGATTTCATTCCGATTAGAGGGCCTGGGCTCAGGTCCACCTAGGAGGATCATATGCGACGGTCAGAATTTAATGAAATTTGGTGAGACATTGTCCTTCCACATGACGGGAGTCACACTCTGAACAGAGTCTAAATTTTTATAAAAAAAAAATTATGAGCCTAAATTTTGTACAAAATTTTCGGTTTATTAATAATGTAATAAAAAAATTTCAGGTTCAAAATCAGCAAGAGCAAAACCACTCCACTGGACGTCTTGCTTAAAGATAGCAGAGGACATAGCACAAGGGCTGTCTTACATCCACCAAGCATGGAGGCTGGTCCATGGCAATCTCAAGTCATCTAATGTGCTTCTTGGTCCTGATTTCGAGGCATGTATTGGCGATTATTGCCTTGCCGTTCTTGCCACTTCTCCACTGGATCAAGACGACCCAGATGACACGGCGTGCAAAGCGCCAGAAACTCGCAATCCCAATCATCAACCTGCGTCCAAATCTGATGTTTTTTCATTTGGAGTTCTCTTGCTGGAGCTTTTAACTGGCCAGAGTCCATCCCAGATTCCATTTTTAGCTCCAAATGATATGGTGGATTGGGTTAGATCCACCAGGGAAGACGATGGATCAGCAGATAACAGCCTGGAAATGCTTCTTGAGGTGGCTATATCTTGTAGCTTGACGTCCCCGGAGCAAAGGCCCACTATGTGGCAGGTATTAAAGATGCTACAGGAAATTAAAGATGCTGTATTAATGGAGGATACCGAACTGGATCAACACATCGCCATGTCGTTTTCCTAGTTTATTACATTGTACGACATTATTTACTAATTCATAGAGTAAAGAGATAGGCCCCATAGATGCAATTTTGCTGCCTTTCTTCCACCCAAAATTATTTCTTACCTAAACTGGATAATTTGTTATAAATTAGTATTTTTCATCGGATTTGGATAGCCTTCCAGAAAATTGAACTTGTTGGATGTTTGGAAATGGAAGCTTAATTATGCAAGAAAGGATGAGAAAGTGTGCTGCCTTAGAATCTTTTGATCACGGTCATCTCGCCAATGAAGTTGCCACTTTGGTGCGTATAGGCTGTCTGCGGATCGTTGGATGCACTAATTCAGGAACAAGGACATGGCGAAAAACTGTTTCATGTAAATCTCTCGTTTCAAAATCTATTCAACAGTGGAAAGATGTTAAAGGCGAAATGGCAAAGAGTATCCATCCAATGGGATCTTAGACCATTGTACAAGATGGATCAAATTGGCATGCATACATAGAGACAAAGAAGTTAAAGAGACTTTTCCAAGTATGCCATGGGAATGACAAGACCATTTTGGTTATATGCTTCAGTGTAACCGGCCAATAGCTAGACCAGTTTTGACGATGGCGGATTCAAAGGGAGCAATACTGTTTCACCAATTAAACTTGGGTTGGAAACCGTATTTATTAATTTAGATTTTATATGGATCAATCAATATTTGTTAAATGCGATCGTACTGTTTCACATCTCTAGCAAAAGTCCTGTCCTCAGTCGAAACTCAGTGTTCTCTCCGACATGGCCATCTGTAGACACATGGACTGTTTTATTTATGTCCTAGAAAATTAGCATGCAGACATTCTTTATTAGTAATATTATGATTAATACCCTTACGAAATGAGATTATATAGATTCTTTTTCTTTTAATTAAAGTTTTTGGTTTTAAATTATTTGAAAAAGCGTTTTGTTTCTTTTATGAATTTATTTAATTAAATTTAGATTAATTAAGTCAAAAAGTTTAAATATTAAATAAAATTTATAAAAAATAATATTATAATTGATGTTTCATTTATTATAAGAAAACTGGAATTAAAATATCATAAATCGAGCAGGCAGTGTAGTGTAGGTCTGAATGTGAAATAAATAATTGGATATATATTTAGGCTGAGGATATTCTTATGCCAAGTACAATATTGAAAAGCAGTTCCTTTATTTAAAGGAGTGATATATATAAATAGGCAATTGAAGTTGGAGGAAGTTTATGTTTTTATCCATTTTCAAATCATCAATGAAGCATGTTGATTCCTTTCCTTTATCGTGTTGTAATTTTCGATTGTAATTGTCATTGATATTAACTTATTCCCTTTCCTAATTTTTTTAATTTTTCATATACAACGCATGTACTAAATAATTTTTATAATATATATAGTTATTAATTTTATAAAACTTAATTATTAAAAACAATAGAGTATGATTTCAACATTTTATTAAAATTTTACTCTAATATAAATGCATTATGGAGTAATTTTGTAAATTTAATTAACATATAATATTATTATTATTGTCTAAAAAAAATTCTTACCCTATTCGTGTAATAATAATAATAATATATTCGGATAAGTAAGATAAAAGATAAACATTGTGACACCAAAATTTTCAAATATATAAAAGTATATGATATATTTTTGTGGATACAATTACAAGGGAAGATGTAGTATTACTGTTAATGCATTAATACAATTATTATTATTATTAACAGTTATAGTTCAATTTTAAATTTTAGCTAAAGGCCTCAGTCCATGAAAGAAAAAGGCCAAGAGAGCCCAATGATTGAAAGCCCAGTGCAGCAGAGGAATCGTCCTCCGGAGTTTGATTCGGAGGAAAAAACAATGGAAATTGCTAGAATCCTCTAGGTATCAACCTCAATTATGGATTATGAGAAGTGAAAGAAAAATCAGGGGGCCATTTCTGGATTTTTGGTTTTTCAATTCGGAGCAGAAATAGAGAGATGCATTTTACCAACTTATAAATACCTTTTTGGAGCACTGAAACCTGATGATACTTTATGGATACCGAGAGAGAAGCTGCTGCGCCGGCGCTTCCTCAGCAACGCTCCGGCGACGACGTCGTTACAGAGCTGCTCGCATTGGCTCGGCAGCTCATCAACCAGGGAAAACCTACTCAGTCTCTGCAAGCGGTAAATTAATTACCTTTTCCTCTATTTCCCCACTTTCTTTTCTGTTCTTTTCATTTTATTTATTTATTTGCTTCTAGTCATTTGAGCATCAGATTTCTTTTTCAGTTGAATTTCTTTTTAGTCATATTGTCATGACTGATTTACGATATTTATCCGATTAAGTCAATATTTTTGGCGTTTAATTTGTCTAATTGCTCGAACCGAAAAGAAACATGTTAGTCCAGATCTTCAAAAGTAAACTGGTTATTTTTATTCTTTTTTTTATTTATTATGAACTGTTTTCCGGATACCAGTTTTTCTTCTTTACCGATTCATTACTCACTAATCGCTGGATTTCGCCATCATCAATTTGCCATTATAGCCTTCAAATTTACCTGTTAATATCAAGAATCGAAATTATATGTTACAATTACAAATAAGCAAATTCAATTATGTTTTGATTCGTCTAAATCGGGAATCCTTGCAAAATAGGCGAACTGGCATGGTTGAAGCCTTCAGTAGGTAGAGGTTATGGCATTAATGCACAGAGAGAGAGAGAGAGAGATTTAATGGCAATGAAGGCACAGTATTATTACAAAGCATCTGGAAATGCAATAGAAATCCTAGCTATTGGAATCTGATTAAATGAAGGGATCTAACAAGGCACGTCCATCAGCAATAATGTGCCCTAGTTTTTATGTTTCCCATGTTTGAAGTTTTTGCTATATCTGATGAACTTCATGTTTCCCATATCTATGTTGAAGTCTAGGTAAAATGTTTAATTGTTTATCAACAGCTTTGCTCCTGCAGAATTGGAAATGAGGAGGGAAGGATAATCGAAGTATCAATAGCTTGAAAAAGCATTAATGTAACTTTCCTTTTCTATCTTTCTCTTTCCAAAACCAATGGGAGAATCGGATTGTGTTTAGCATAATCATCCAGAGAAAAAGATGATATTCTTAAGCTGTTATGCCTTTTTGTTGTCAGCGTATTTTCTGCTGTTGATTATGTTGGACATTTTGCGAGTGTGAGCTGCTTAGTTAATCATATTTTAATTGATTTGTATATTCTGGGTCACCATATAGAATGTTGATGTGGTATGTTCTTGACATAAGATTGGTAATGAATCTGTATATGCACGCGATTTAAATTCTGTAGTGAATTGTGGTGCATAAAGGATGTCAACTCATATTTAGGGTTCTTAGATTTTATAAAAGAAAACCTCAAAAACACATCTATGCTTGCAACAGGTTGTCATGGCCATGCGAACCAGAGGTGGGGATGAAGCTGTATTTCAGTCCCTGCATCGTGCTCGTCAGCTGTATATAAACAGGCTACAAGAGCACGCTGCTGTGGATCAACTTGCATCTTTATTTGCTGAGTGTGCAATTATCGAGGCCCAGCCTTCCAAAGCTGAACAGTCACCAAATAATTTATGCGGCACATCCCTTCCGCCAAATGCTCAGGGAAACTCTATACTTGCAGAAACAGGCAGGATGCAGATTATGTTAGATGCATACTCAGATGGGAGCAGCTTCATCTGTTTACAGTGTGGTGGTCTTGTCAGTAACCATCGCAAAGATGAGCACTATGCCTACTGGTGTAGCAAGCTCTGATGTTCGGAAATATATAAATATCTTCTCCATTCTCATGCTTGACGAGCACACTGTTGGACTACTATTGCATTGGACTGTATAAGCAAAAGGATATATTAATTATCCAATATACCACAGGGGCCACTATAGATGGCTGGAGAGTATGTAGGCCTTACGTTGGTCAAAAAGTTTTTTGAGTGATGGAAAATATCTGCTAGAATGTTCACAAATTGCAGTATCGAAGTGGCGTTACAGAGCAATTACGAGCGATGACGCAATTACATGTATGAGGTCAGTGTATTTGTATGCAACATCGCATTCATGCTTAAGACACTGTTCAATTCAGAGTACTAGTGCCCTTTTGATCATTTATTGCAGTGTTATCTTCCATCTAACACTCTCTCTTTGCCACGCTTTGGTAATATTTTTTGAAATGTGGTTCTCATGTCAAACGTAGAATGCACAAGTTGCAAGCGACTAGTGAGGTTGCAGATGAACAAAACAACGTAATCACTACCACTTATTATTTTTTTTAATCAAAGGTTACAGGGTTCTCAATCCTCCCAACAGAATTAATATCGTGTTTACATATACTGAACATTGGGCAGATATGCCAGGAAACTTACAATTGAAGAGAAAAGGATAAAAAAAAAAAGCTGGACCTCTTTGTTGTGCATTTCTATATTTTCTGGGTCGGGTTTTCTTCCCTCATCGTGCTGTTATTTGACAGAACATACTACACGTGTGTATTTACGAAGACAATGTAAAGCTGCAGCCAATATATTCTTTAACCAGCCGTATCACTACTAAACACCGTCTCAAGGCTTCTGACTATCTTCGTGTAAGTCTGTGAATGATCCGGTGGCATCGACACCGCTTGACAAGATGCTCAGAATCCATTAACCAGAATAACAAAAACTTTAAAGATTACAATCCTAACATTTTCAAAATCTGCTCATCCAAGACAGCTACAAGTATAGCTCCTCAACAGCCACTTCCAACACTGTACAAGTGAGAAAGGCATATTAGCAATACTTTTAAAGATCATTCATGCTAACTTGAGTGGACGCATCAAAACGTGGGTTTGCAACCATAATGCTGGCTGACTGTTTATGAAACTAGGGTATGATGTAGCTAAACGACCTATTAGCGCAAGGACAAAGAAGAATTGAAGATAACCTTTCACAAAAATTACCTCCATTTGTTCGTAGCTGTTCTATGTGGAACGAGTCTGGATCACACTCATAGGTCAAAGATGAGTATTGGGAAGCAATAATCTGGTGAATAAAGAACATCAGAAGGCACGTGGACGACGCTTTCCCCTCATGATTGTTTTATCACTTTGCCTAATCACTTCTGACAATCTCCATGGTTTCTGCCATTTCCATTTGAATTGCAAAAGCCACTGGTGATGGCTTCTCTTCCACCTCCATAGCTTCCCACCCTGTCCGGCAACCGCTACTTTCCTCATTGACAACTGCCCAAGTGGTACCATCTGCACCAACAGTAAATCCCACTACTTCCTCAGCAAAATGAAAAGGCTAATTGAACTTACAGTGAAAGAAAAAAAATTAAGGCTTACCCTTTTTGTCTGATCTATAAATGCTGCTGAGTCTCTGACTGAACCATTAGCGATTCCTGGTGTATATTTCAGCTGTTTCTGTGCTGGCACAGATATTGGAGACAAGGACCCGTTCATTTCATCAGCAAAATGTTTAAGTGAATTAGGGGAATTCCCTGGCCCGTTGTCAGCCTGAAGAAACGAATAGTTGTCCTTTCAGTAAGAATGACAATAACAAATTGATAGATATTTACATAACACCACAATATCAATACAAACACGATAAATTTGTCAAAGAAGAAGCATGATAAACTTGTCAAAAAAAAAAAAAAACCGATAACCATGATTCATTTGTTCAAAAAACTTAAATGTACTTCATATTTTCTAAAACATGCAAGTGAGATTCCACAGCTATCTTTGCCATCATAATTATGTAACTAAGGACGACATTTGGTGAGAGGACCTCATCTCCTTGCAATCTCTATCACTTAAAATAGCAATTCATTATGAGACTATTAATATTTAATATAAATGCAGCACCTACTTATAAAATCTACCAGTCATAAATCTTACAGCTCCCAGAGTTGTATAACAAGTTGCCCAAATAAGATCCTTTAGTACATCTGAGTGATCTTTTACAATTCAACGTCAATTGTGCAACTGCCCCAAAAGGGTCCTACTATTCACTGAACTCTACAACTATTTGTAAGAAAGATGAGAGGACTATTAGTATAAAGTGATATATCTCACCAAAGGTGATGTTGCCAATGCAACTTCAACAGCTTGCTCTCTCAATTTTAACTCCTTCTCTACTTCCTTTCTTCGTGCTTCACTTTGGCGCAAGAGGCCTACAAGTTCCTTAAACTGTTCTTTCATTTCCTTGATTTCCGTTTCCTTCTCCCATATTTGACACCTGTTTGGAATGAAATTATCTGAGTATGCTAGAAAATTTGTCTAACCAACATAATTCCAAGTAACATTTATACTGCCTCTGAATTATTTGTTAACTTGGAAAAGGCTGTTACTACAGGTGATTATATCATATGTAAGTTACGTGATTTATATACCATCTGGGGAACATGCCCCTTGTAAATAAAGATAGATCTGATTTGCTGTTATTTAATATATATTTATTTTATCGCTTGGGTTGATAGACATTTAGGTTTAATTCAGGTATTCAACTGCAAGGATTTCAAGAGGCCAAAAAAGATTATTAGAAAATTGCAATGTTCAAAGAAAGCACCTTGCATCTCCTAAAGAATTGAACATGTGTTGAAGCAAGTTCTTTGCATCTCCCATTGACCGCAGCTGATTCCAACGTCCACGAGTAGTAAAGCCACGCTCCCGTTCTTCTGCCTCTGAAAGTTGTGAAGCCATTGCAACAAGTGAATTAGATGATATGCTCAACATGTTCTCCAGTGAAGATATTCTGGCCATTCTTGCACTTGGTGACAGGGAAGAAGCCCTGAAAAGCAGGAAACATACTTCAAGGAATTATGACATTTATCAGAATACTGCTTGTTTGCGCGCACAATTTGTTGATTGCAGGCAGCACAAAAGGGGAAGAAGAACGGATAACAAAAGAGATTATTTTCTGTGAAACATGTACCTGGCAAATACATTTTTTCCTCTTGGAGGAGTGAGCCCTTTTGAGGCAAACTCATCTACTTGCTTCAACACCGCTAGCTCTTCTGCAAGTGCAGCTCGTCTGTAGATTACATCACAACAACACAAGACTATGAGACCAATGAATACATTGCGACTCTTTACTGAACTTAGGATTAAGAGCATACACTTGACTTTGTTTCTCATATTCAAAACGAACTTCATGCACATTCACCATTACTTCTAGCTCATGGTCAAGCCAACCTTGCAAGGACTTCTCATTGCTCTGCATGCAACATATACAAAAATAAAGATGCGGCAGTGATAATTAGATAAGCATAAATTGAGGTAAAATGTCAATATCATTACCTGTCCATTTGTTCCATGCCCATTAGCCATAACTGGAAAATGGAATACTATTAGTGACTTGAAATAGAGAGGGAAAGGAAACACGATTTGAATGTACCATGTTTTGAGTAGGAAAAATATATGGAGCATAGCGCATCCAGTGATTAGCATCAACAAACATTAGCTTTGATGATGCAAAGTGTTAAAACATTTTTATGCCTCATAAATGACCACCCATAGGTGTCAGATCACAAGCCATAAGGAAAAATATTCAACTAAAAGTTATAAACATACCCAAGTTGTCACGAGCAGAAGATTTACGAGCTTCAAGCAACTCTTTCAGCCGCTTGGTAGCCATTGCAGCCTCTTCTGTTTTTCTTTGCAGAACCTGAAATTAAGAAAATTGATATGATAAACAGATGCAAATATCTACACATAACTAGTGATACTAGTATAAACCAATAAAGTTCTTCTCCTTAAGAATCATTCTAAAATAATATGTTGACTCAATATAATTATAACTTAAAGGTTGACTTTTTTTTTTCTTATCAGTAAATTTTGTGATCCTTCCTGGGAAAGTTTGGGTCTTTATCCAGCCAACTTTTAGCAATGGTTTATAGCTTCTAATTTTCCAATTCTTTTCCATGACTTTCTTAAAATGTAATATCAATAACAGGCATTGACATGAAAAGCAGAAGTACAAGACCATATTCACCCAAATATCCATGGCAAGAAAAATTAGCAAAGGCAGCAAATATACAAAAGCACAGGCAAAAAAAATATTTTAAGACAATATTAAACTTACCATTTTTTGGCGCTGGTTCAAAGCTTGTAGTTTGTGCCTTTCATATTCATTTCTTCTTCCTTCCTTTCGCAGCTGCAGTTGCAAACATATTGCAAACAAATAGTACAAGTACATCACCAATTAGATAATTTAATTATCATATGCAGGTAAAGATAAAAAAAATGATAATTCCTTTTCTAACTACTCAATGAAGTCTTTACATATATATATATATATATATATATAACATTCATGAAATAAAAAATTCCTTTACCACAAATTAATAACTGCTTTAAATGATCACGACTTCATTCTCCATCAAAACAAATGAAACAAGCATGTGTGAAAAAGAAAATCCTCTTGAGATTTATAAAATTGAAAGAAAAAGCACCTGTAGCAATTCCTTTTCCCGAGAGGCTTTCCACTGTCGAAATTGTTCCGCTTCTTGTTTGATCCTTTGTTGCAACTGAACCTACACCCTCAGAAGAGAAGAAGCTTTAAAAAAGAAAAGAAAAGAAATTCACAACACCAATAAACATAAAAGCAAAGAAATATAAATTTGAAACGCTGCAGAAGTTTACCTTCTGTGCCTTTATAGATTGAATTTCATCTTGTAATCTTTTTGCTGCTTCATCACTCTTCTGTTTTTGCTTTAAAAGCTGAACCTGGTTCTCTTGTTTTTTCTTGAGATCCAGAATCTGGAGCACAAAAATTACGAAGATTGCTTACAATTTTGAACACAGTTGTCTTTTTTTTTTTTCCCCTTGAACTGGAGAATCATATGGAAATTTTAGCATGGCACCTGTGCCTCCAGTGATTTTAATTTTTGGGCATGTATATCCTGCAACTTTTGTGTCTGCCCATCAGAATTAGCTGACATGTTTTCAATTTCAGCTAACAAACGATCTCTTTCTTGCTGCAGTAGTAAATTAGATGAGTATAAAATCTCTTTCTCCTACGCTTTTTGTTGAGGATATGAAAATGCATTAAAGTTCTTTTTAACCTGCACAGCTCTTTTTTCATCTTCTAGTTCTGTAATTTTCTTCCCAAAGTGTTGCTTGAGCACTGCAGGATCAACTCCAAAAAGTTTCATCTCTGACTGCTCAGAAAACAAAAGAAAAACGTTAAAACCAATATGAGACTTCTAGTTGATGCACTATAAGCAAGATGGATGCATATAACTGAATAGATGACTATATTATTGTAGCACATGCTCTTGATATGAATAATTTTTAATTGATTTGAATATCTAATATATAATTAAACTTTTCTTAGATGCATTAACATTTGGCAAAAAAAAAGATAAAGAAAATATTGCGCATGTAAGGTTGTATCTTTTTCCAATGCAAGTTCCATAAAATACGCATGCTTCAATGTGGAACAGGAAGAATATATACCTCCTTTTCCTCTAAACGCCTATTCAATTCATGCAATTCCTTGTCCATTGTGTTCTGTAGAAGTGTGTACTCTTTTGCAACCTCTTCATCAATTTCCTTGGAATCCCCTGCTAACATTGGCAGACAAAGATTTTTAAAGCTGAAGCAAACCTGAAATCTTGCTTTTCAAAATATGAAATGTCGAAAACAAAGACATTAGCGGAAAAAGAGCTATGAATTAAGTTTAACTAGGAACCAATATTGTATGGGAACAATTAGTAAAAAGCTGGAGTTTACCTGACATGGTTTCTCCCATTGGATAATCTGTTGACTCTATACTATGCAAACTTCTTTTAAGACCATCATTTTTGACATAGCCGGTGCTACCATCCTTTAAAAAGAAAAAATAAAATCACATATGCAGCTTTACGCTGATAAATAGTCAACTCCTAATACAACAATTAGTTATGCCCATAATATTAGTCTAAACAACTAGCAAAATATCATGCACAGATAGAAATTATAAGATCAAAATCATCAATGCCCAAAACGATCTTTAGAGCAGTATCTATCACGTACTTGAGCATCTGTTTCACGTTGCTCCACTGCAGTGCATCTACTGCGGTATTCATGTAGTTCTCGGCAAAGATCCTCATTAGCAGCTTCAAGCCAAGCAATTCTTTCCTTGAGAACCTACCCAAATAGATTATTAGAGAAAATATATAATTAACTAAGACTACTATCTTTAGAGTACCCAGATACCTGAACTTCATCTGATGAAGAGCCTCCACCTCGCGCACAAAGTTCAGCCTGCAAATACTCTAATTGCTGGCGCATTCTTAACATCTCACTAGACATCGGATCCCTATTCACCTGTCAAAATAAAATAAAAAAATAAAAAAGCTTCATGCACGACATTTTGATGAACGCATTATATCTTGATCACACAAAGGAAAAAGAAAATCAAGCATTTATCAGAAAAACTTACAACAGGCTTATTTTGAATATTCCGAGCACGATTTGCGTATTTCAGAGTATTAAGAGTTTCCTCGGCATTAATATCAGCAGGACTAATGCAAGCTAGGCAAGCAAAAACTTTGCATATAATTAGAATAATAATTAAAAAACCCAAAGACATTACAGTTGACAGTTGACAGTGGAGTGAGAGATAGAAGTATGCAAATTACCTATCATTACAGTTTTACTGTTACCACCAAGTGAGTCCTGCCAAACACATTAGCTTAGTACAAGGATGCATATGGGAAATTCAAACTTAACATATAAACTAAAATAACTAAATCCAGGACTTCATCGTCTTTTTTATATGAATCAAGGATCTGTTCATTTTCTTCACAGTTGACGATAAACTACCAACATCTATATCAAAATACATCGAATCAAATGTCTGTTGACTACGTGGAAGTTTTTAGCTGGTAGTATAATAATCAACAAGTGGAATGAAATGATATTTTGGTGGATCCATATTTCTTTAGCCAAGTAACCATGTGTTATTCCTTGTATCCACTAAATGCAAAATAAATTTGAAAAACAAATAAATAAATTGATTCGAAGTATTTTGAAAAGAATTCCTGATAAGAAACTGAAAATTTTCACATCACTTTGATTCAGCATAGATTAAATATGAGATACCTGCAAAAGTCTAGTCAGTTTACTATCTCGATAAGGAACATGAACACCTTCTTTGCGTTTTTTTTCATCACCAAGTGCACTGATGACATTGCCAAGTGCAAGAAGGCCCTTGTTAATGTGAACTCCTGATTTAAAGATAAAATTGTTCATACATAATGTTAAACCAAAAGGCATATTCACTCACTTTTTAGTATAATAATGCCACTAACCTTCCTTAAAGCGCAAACCGTCAGAACCGGTTCTTTTAGCTCTCTCTGACCCCGCAAGATCTACTAGATGTAGCTTGGCACATAGATACTCTTCATTCATACTCTCATTGGGACTGCTATCACCAGGGAACACAGGATTGAGCTTACGCATTTGCTCTAATGTAATGGTGAAAATCGCATGGGATCGACTGCACAAAATATTTCATAAAAATAATGTTAGAATAGTGAAACAGCTCCATCGGTTGGAATTTAGTCTCCAGATTGCATCCGGACTAGTTTGGCAACCTAAATCTTTCCATGTACTTGACACCATTCCTTTACTAACTTTGTGTTAAACTGTGAATTATACCAAGAAATGATCACTGTTCTAGTCGTAACTTCATTAATGACATGTCATCCAGCCCACTTAGGGTCTTACTTCTAGCAGAATTCCTATGGATGTAATTGGTAAACTTACTCAAAACAATGACCATAAAACAATTAAACTGTTCAATGAAATCAGAGACTTCAAAATTTAAAGTAAAATCCAAATTCAAGTCTATATTTCCAACTCAACTAACAACCAAATGCTTGCTCCTGTTTGTTGTGAAAGTGGTAAGAATGTTATTTGGTATACTATCAGACATTACTTCAGATTGGATTGATAATAACTCTTTCTGCACTGTTGTAGTGCAACTGCATACAAAGGTATACAATAAAAATAAACATAATAAGAGGTTAAATAGATGAACTTTAATTCTGGGAAGTTATCCCATGTGATAAGAATACATCTTATCAGTCTGACATAATTTTATATGTTAATTCAGGAAATACTATATATTGATTATAAAATGCATAATCTACCTTACCTTGACTGATTGTTCATATTTGTACTCCCTGTAGCTCTGCTCAATGATCCTTGTTCTAGGCAAGCAGCCATTTCCTTCAATGTACTAACACTAACTTCAGTAGATCCTGCTAGTGTTATAACCCCATTTGATGTTTCACGAATTTGTATTGGTGGTTTCCCCGGAACATTTGCTTTTGCTGTGTGCCCATTTGCAGTATCAGACTTGTTCAAAGAAGTGGGATCCAGCAAATCACGTACTTCTTCTTTTAGAATCTTTTGGATCAAAATGTTCCAGTTAGATAATTGTCACATAAACTCCATTTTCATTGAGATGCACAGACATGTTAGAAAAAAATTATTAGAGAGCCAGCGTCTAGATTGCGAAGTAGCATACATGAGTTGGTACATGAACAACCTAGGAGTTAAGATATGACACATTTTTCATTACTTTTACTCAGAATCACCATAAATTAATCTGGATTGAAAAAATCCTATGGTTGTCTATGCACACTGACAGGTAATACTAATTGCAGAAGAGGGCGAAATGGAAGCATTCACCATACCTCAATGAAAGAAACATGTAGTTGAAATTCTGTTTGATGCTTTAGAGTTTCAATCTTGCTGAACAAAACATTCATGACTTGAGGAATTATTCCCGTTTGACAACCATCTTTGAAGCCAGTGCCCATTGTATATGTCTTTCCAGATCCAGTCTGCAACAGATTGAATGGAGACAACAAGTAAATGATTGCATATGCGATTTCTTTCCCACTTGAACATGTTTCCATGATAGATAAAGCTTTACCTGACCATAAGCAAGAACAGTTGCATTATATCCTTGGAACAAACCTTCAACTAGTGGAGAAACACATTCTTCAAACATGGAAGTTGAAGGAGAACCGGTGCTCCCATAGACATGATCAAAAGTAAAAGAATGTGTGCCTATCTGTACCTGCAATATAGTCACAACACATAAATTCAGGCAAATAGCTATTTAAGGACTTTAGTCTAAAGCTAGTAAATACATATAAGATGATCCAAAGTTTTAAATACATATAAAATGAAGAAAGCAAAAGATAGCAAAAAACAAATCGCCCGAATCATTCATTCAGGAACCCAGAAATATGGACTGTTGATAATAGAAATGATTGACCACATCAACATCAGATACTAATGTGTATGATTCAGGATGGCATGTAGGCATACTTGCTAGAATTGCTATCCAGTAATTATTGAAGTTCTGCAAAAAAAATGCCTATTGCAAAGCTTAATTTGAACTAAAGGCAAAAATTAGCAACTAGAAATTTGAAGCATATAAGAAAAGTATGCTTGCAGATTTACGCTAATATGGTTTTATTTTGAATACCTTCCTTACTAAAATGATTTTTTTTTTCCCGCAAAAGACTTAACTACTTCCGAGCAAATTTGTAAAGGGGGATCGCTTGGAAGGATTTCCAAAAGATAGAGAAGGTCTGACAAGATCTTATAATAGAACCAGACAACTATTGCATACACAGACTAGCAGGAAATATGACAGAGCATATATAATCCGAATTGGAAAATTAGACTGCAACATGAAAATGCCGCTAGTGCCCAGTGAAGCACGTACGCTACCTTAATTATTGGAAAAACCCAATTTTTTTAGGAAAGAACAGAAAAATAAGTGTCGCCGCTGAGATAAAAATAAATAAATTCCTCAGCCGTTATCTTCTATGACAATTGAAATACGAGTTTTCTAGTCAAGTTGATTTTCCAAATAAAGAAAAAATTACGATGAAGAAATTCCAGAAGCGGCTGCTAGGCCTAGTCGATAGTTCAAGAAATTTCCCAAAAAACAAACAAAAGCCAGCAATTCCAAAGTACAAAAAAGTAACAAGAAATGCAATCCACAGAGTCTCTAAATTGGCAAAAGAAATAATTCAGAAAATCATTCGAACTAATACTTATTTGTATCAAATTTCCCCATCTACAGCTTACATAACCGCAAAGGCGAAAGGCTCAACCAAATAGGAAAATACCTGCCCTGCCTGAGATTCTAGTCCATACTTAGATGGAGAAAGCAGACTAGCTCTTTGAGTCAAACATGAATGATTCTCAGATTTCCGAATTTTAACAAAAATAAACGGTTTAAATCTTCACCAAACCGAAACCCAATAGTCAAATGCAAGATCCAGATCTCTAAAGATACAGTAATCCACATCTTCGCAGCTAAGAAAAACAAAAGGACAAAACTTGACAAAATTCTCTATCCAATGACAATTCTTTTTCCTTTCCCCATTAAGTTCACAAATAGTGAAGTGTGACATTCCCGAATGGAAAATGTACCTGAGGCTTTCCTTGAACAACAGTGACGCAATCTTTACATCCTTGAGCCTTCTCATCGCCGATCAGTGGTCTGACATGAACAGCAACTTTGACACAACAATCCTCCGCTGCTGCACCATTAGTAGGAGAAGAAGACGGAGGAGAAGGAGAAGGAGAAGGAGAAGGGGAAAGAGGAGCTTCCATTGGTGAGGAAATTAAGGAGAAGAATTAGAGAGAGAGAGAGAGAGAGCGCGTTAAAAAGGGTAAGAAAAACCAGTATAGTTTGTGAAAATAAAACCGTTCTGATTGTCTGAGAAAATGGAGAATTTGAGGACAAGAAAGTAATGCTAAAACAAATATAGTAGCCCCAGAGACAAGGTGAGGTGGGTTATTTTTTTTTTTTTCCATTTTCATACACAGAGATAGTATCTTTTTACGCAGCTGTATCAGCGTGGCGGTTTAGAGAGAGAAAGGGAGTAAGGGCAGCTGAGGAAATAGGGAGCAAAAGGAGCCAGATATAAAAGAAGTAGAAATGGCAAGGTAACTACTACGACAACTACCACTATCATTTTCCTTAACCTTCACTGCATACATCACCCCCACACGGCCGCGCTGTTAAAACTTTCATGTCACACTTTCCCATTTTGCCCCTATCTCTCGACCTCTCTCTCACCTGTCCTAACGGCTCTGTCTCACCTTCCATCTTCATCCCGTTTCCTCCATTCTTATTACATTTTTACCCTCCTTCTTTATTTTTTTTTTAATATTAATTGGGATTCTATTTATTGATTGAATAATTTAATGAATGCCAAGTGCAAGTGCTAACACCACGTATCATGATGTTTATGGTTCATGATTGTCCCCAGAATATGGTGGGAAAAAATATGTTCTTAACATTAACAGCACATAAACCACGTGATGTGGAATCATAAAAATGCCATGGAGACTTGGGAGTTCTTTTCTTTTTCTTTCTACTACGAAAGATGTGATTTTTTTTTTTTTGTTTATTTTAACTCCATTTGATCATGTGCTTAAAAACGCTTAGATTCAGAGTCGGCCTATTACAGATTTTTCGCTAAACATTTCCATTTACATACTAAAATATGAAAATCAATATTTTCTTTTTTTGAAAAAAATGGCGAAATTAGCTTATTCAAGCAAGCCTAAATCACATGCATTGGTTCTTGTGATGATAAATTTGTTTGTAATCCGTATTTGGTGATGATATCTTCACGGGTATAAATAATTTAAGTGCATTATTATTGATATGATTATTAATTTTAGTTGCGAAAACAGGAACCTGTGTAGTCTTCTTCAAGTTTTTATATATATATATATATTTAAGGTCGGTGAATGGAAGAGGAAGAAGGGAGGATGGAAAGGGACAGGAGGGAAAGCTACTAGGGGAGGAAGTGAAGGGAGAGGAGGGAAAGAAAGACCCACACATTATACAATGCCAGCTGGTGGTCTCCCCTTCTCACATGCTCTTTTCTTGGTGTCTATACAGTCTTGGACGTGGACCCCACTCTTTGTTTTTTATTTTTATTTTTAACCTTTGGCAGAAAAGCTCATAACTCTTCTGCATGTATGGTCCCCTTTTTTTACAGGGTTTTTTTACCGGCAGTTAATCAATCCATGTGATTCATTTTCTAGTCTTTTAAGGATAATCCTGGCGTCTGTCTGTGAATGTAATGTAACCGTGGGAACATGCCAGACCAATCTCATCTGTTTGATGTGAATGAAGCTTCGCCACCCAACAATTTCCAGACAAATACAATTGGGTCAATTTTAATCCTGATATGAAGCTTACATTTTAATGATCTTAATATTAATTGAAACATTTCTAACATCACAAAATACAAACCTCTGTCTTTCTCTTTTTTAAACACCAAAAGAAACACTTTATGACTCATTTT
>CANXYI010725526.1:0-11431 GCA_948208565.1 Hura crepitans
AAGATAACCCATGCGTGGATATTTTTGTAAGCATTTTGTAATAGTAATCATGGTGTAAATGTAATGTACTATTTAGTTGTTTGCTCTTGTGATCCCGGAGGGATTGGGTTTAATCTGTATTTTGTAGCGGGATTTTTGTATTAAATAATTTAACTATGATTTTTAATTCTATTTTCTCGCATACGGTGTGTGATGATTGACAAATTGCATGTGGGAATGTTAATTGTGAGAGCTTGAGGCTCATTGAGATAATGTTGTGATTTGAAGGGTCAAGAGGACGCATTTGATGTGGGGATAATGTATGGATGTATATAGAAGTGTTTTTAAGCAGGAAAAAATTTGGGAAAGTGTCCCCGTACAACTTTTATATTGTCGGATTTTCAACATGATGACCCTAATATTTACCTCAATTTGCGTGCCAAAATGATTTTTGATGTGTTAATGCATTGCCAAGTCAATAAATATTTTCTTATATAAAAGTTTTTAATTTTAAGTGATTTTGGGATAACGGACTAAATATCATTTTGCGTACGCATATCCTCCAGTCGAGTCCGGTGTATGATTCAGGCGGAGGGTGTGACAATAACAATGATGGTCATAATAATATTTTGTTTATTATCCTAATAATATCCTTTTCTTAAATATAGTATATGGATTTTCTTACATCTTAAATTATAATTATTAAATCCGGACAGAAATAAGTATCTATAATTTGGTCATTCTCTGTTTGTACTCTATTACTTTAATAAATGATTTTTTCTACTTCTCTTCCAAGAGATCTAATTCCAGTCTTTTTTCATCATTATTCCTTTTGAGATGCACCATCTCTGTTTTGTAAAAGTGTAACCTAATTTCTACTGGGATTACCAATTCGAACCTGAAGGTGAGGGAATAGACGTCTCACCAATTGTAGTCTTAAGGGTTATTCAATAGGCCTATAATACGCTGCTTAGTTCCTCCGACCAATGACCCTTAGCCTTATACAACATCTTTTTCAAGCCATCTAGGATAGTCCGATTAAGTGCTTCTATCATTCCGTTTGTCTGGGGATAGGCCACAGAAGTGAATCTTAACTGAATATTCAAGCATTTATAGAATTTTCTAAACGTCGAGCAATCGAACTGTTTGCCGTTGTCTGTAATGAGTACATCATGCAACCCAAATCTGTAAATGATATCTCTCTATACGAATTGTTGTATTCGGGTGGTAGTAATAGTAGCCATCTGTTCGGCCTCGATCTAAGTGGTCTACGGCGATAATTAAAAACTTTATTTGCTATTTTCCTTGAGGAAAAGGTCTAAGAATGTTTATCCCCTATTCGAATAGCCAAGTTACTCCCACAGAATACTGGTCCACAGTTGATTTCCTGATTATTCTGCCATGAACCTAACATTGCGGGCATCTCTTAACAACTTCCTTGGCATCTTTTAAGATGGATGGCCAGTAGCATTTGGAGTGCATGGCCTTTCTTGCTACCATTTGTGCTGCCTCATGAGCTTTACATATTCCTTTTGTGTATCTCTCTGATCATATAGTTTCCTTCCTCGGGAGTTATGTATTTGAGCCATAGATGGGTTTTAGCCTTTCTTTACAGCTTTCTGTCAATTATAGAATATTCAAGCAACTTCCTAAAAATTCTCCTTACGTCCATCTCATTTTGCGGTAGTGTGTCGGATTGGAGACATTCAACAATTAGGTTGCATCATGCTTTTTCAGACTCAACAGTTATTACCTCGTTGTCCTAAATCAAAGGTATAACTTTCTCTTCCATCATTCTCTTCCACGTGGGCAAAAGCTTTTTCCAGGCTTCTAGCCCTCCTGATATAACAATTTTAGCCAAAACATCTGCCTCTGCATTATCCTCTCTGGGGATCTTTTTGACCTCTCATTTGGTACCTGCGTCCTTCAAGATCTATAACAGCTTCCTTGTTCATCTAAGTTTTCTTTTAAGTGCCCTTCTTTAACCCTGAAGCTGTCGGTAATTTGATGGGTGACTAGCTGGGAATCACTTTTAATCAGCAAAAGCTTCGATTTAATCTCCCTTACTAATCTTTGTCCGATGATCAATGCTTCATACTATACAAGATTGTTGGAAGCATTAAAGCACAACTTCAAAGCATATTTAATACAAATGCCCCTTGGGTCTCTTAAGATGATTCATGTGCCTGCTCTAGCATCTTGAGATGCTCCATCTATAAGTAATTCGCACATTTCTAAGTCTCTCCTCTGCTTCAGCATCCTAAGAAGCTCTATCTATAAGTAATTTGCACGCTTCGCAGTCTCTCCATCATAGAATTCTGCAATGAAATCTGCCAAGGCTTGTGTTTTTATGGTTATCCTTAGTTCAAATATGATGTCGTATGATTGTAGCTTTATCGCCTATTCGGTCAGCCGACCCTTTATGTCAGGGTATTACAAAAGCTTCCCTAATGGTTGATTAGTTCGTACAATCACCTTATGACATTGAAAATAATGTTTTAATTTGGTTGTTGCCATTATTAGTGTTATAAGGATCTTCTCAATCGGGTTTCTCCTTGTCTCCGCACCACGCAAGACCTAGCTGACATAATAAATAGGCTTCTGCACACCCTGGTCCTACTTAACAAAAACGGTGGAGACTATTTGATTTGAGGCTGAGAGATAAAGAAAGAAATCTTCACCTTTATTGGGCTTAGCTAGGAAAGGTGGCATTATTAAAGTCATCTTCAGTTCTTTAAAAGCTTCTTAGGCCTTTCCATCCCATTCGAAGCCTTGCTCTTTATGTAAAAGCCTAAAGAATGGTATGCATTTCTTGGCCGAGTGGGAAATAAACTTTCCCAATGACGTGATTCTACTGTTAAGCTTTTAGATGTCTTTGATGCTTTTTGGGGTTTGCATATCCAGAATTGCCTGAGTCTTCTCTAGGTTGGCCTTTATGCCTCTTTAGGATATCATATATCCCAAGAATTTACCAGAACGTACCCCGAATATGCATTTTTTAGGGTTTAATTTCATTTTATAGTGATTCAATATCTCAAACACCTTGGCTAAATTGAACGCATGGCTCTGCACCAACTTGCTCTTAACAATCATGTTGTCTACATAGACCTCTACTGACTTCCTGATTAAATCTTTGAACACTTTGTTAATCAACCTTTGATAAGTGGCTCCAGTAATATTTAACTAGAAAGACATGATGTTATAATATAATATGCCCTTATAGGTGATAAAACTGGTCTTTTCCTAATCGGGCCAATACATAGGTATTTGATAGTACCTAGAATAGGCATTGAGAAAGAAGTAGACTGCGTATTTTATCCTGGAGTCAATCAACCTATCGATATAGGGTAGGGTAGCTATCTTTCGGGCATGCTTTGTTTAAATCAATGAAATTAACACACATTCGGATCTTCCCATTTTTCATTTTCACCAGAACAACATTAGCCAGCCATTCGGGGTATTAGACTTCTCGAATGGTGCCTATATCTAGTAGTTTTTGCATCTCTTCTAATATAACTTTTAGCTTATTTGAGGGGTATCATTGAAGCCTTTGCTTGACAGGTTTCACCTTCGGGTCAACTTGCAATCCGTGTGACATTATCTCCGAGTCAATTCTCGCTATCTTATTTTGGGACCATGCAAAAGTTTGTTGATTAAGGCATACGACTTTGAGAATTTCTCTCTTGTTCACTTATGGCAGTTCACTGTCCATCGCAACCTCTTTTCTAAGAGCTAGTGGCCTCTTGACTAATTTTTCTTTAGGCCTGTGCCTTGTATCATCTTTGTCATTTTCACCTTTTTCAATCGGTATTGGCTTTTGTAGTTTCAACTCCTTTACAGTGGCTACATAGGCCTCTCCGGCAGCTTTCTAATTGCCTCGCACTACTACTACTCCCTCCTCTATAAGGAACTTCATCACCAAGTATCTGATGCTAGTGACAGCTCTTAATTTATATAACATAGACTTGCCAATGATAACATTGTAGGAAAATGAGATGTCTATCACTATGAAAGTACACCAACTTATGTAAGAGGTTATCTTATCTCCCAACTCTATGTAAAGGTCCACTAAGCCTACTATCGGGATAAAAGCATTGCCTATGCCTACTAGTGGTGTCTTAATTTGCTTCAGATCCTTTACTGGTAACTTCATCTTCTTATAAGCCTCTAGTGTTAACAGATTGACTATACTGCCATTGCCCACAAGTATTCTTTTTACCAAGAAGTTGATAATATATCCTTAAATAACAAGGGCATCCTCATGAAGGACCTTAATATTCTGTGCATCCCCAGCAAAAATCAAAATTGGCGGGAGTACTTCCGACTTCGTTGAAAAATATACTCCTTTCATACCCCCCCACCTCCTTTTAAAGTTGGAGTCGCCATATGATGAACTATCGGCTATCATGTAAATCCGAGTGATTAGACTTTGTTAAGGAAGAATCTTGCCTCTTTGATTTACCTATGTCTAAGAATCTCCTCAGTGACCCTTTTTTTATGAGTATTTCTATCTCGTCCTTAACGCCCTGTATTCGTCCATATTATGTCCCACATCTTTATAGAACTCACAATATATACTTTTATCCCTCTTTGCGAGAGTATGTTGGTCTATTTTCTTTGGCCAGTTTACCCTGCCTTGATTTTCTTTAATCCACATCAAAATTTTATGTAGAGCAGCATTTAAGGGAGCGAAACTTGTCTTCTTGATATCTCCCTGGCCTTTTCCTTCTCTTTTCCCTCAAGGGGAATGACTCCTTGAGGAAGGTTTCCTATCCAAAAAATTAGACGGAAATGACGTGCATTTCTTAGCTCTAACCGAGAGGAGCTATGTCCTCGAGTGATATGTAGATTCCGATTATACTAATCATTTGCTCGACTTTTATCATCAAGGGCAATGAACGATTTCGCTCTATCCATCAGTTCCCTAAAATTAGTAAGACGATCGTTCATTAAAGAATTGTATAGCTATGTGTTTTTGACATTGTTGATCATTATGATAGTAGCTACCTCACTATGCAAGTTTTGAATATTAGAAGCTACCTTCTAGAATCTCTCAATGAAATCTTTCAGGCTTTTTTCCTCACCCTACACGATGCCCTGCAAATCAGTAATAGTTTTTTTAGTTCTCATTTGGATGACAAATTTGGTCTTGAACAACTTTGATAATTGCTTGAAAGAAGATACTAATTTCAGAGGTAAATCGTGGAATCAGTTCAAAGCATCGTCTATCAATGTAGATAGAAAAGCTTTACAAACAAGTGCATCTTCAAATGTCTGCATAGGAATCAATGTACAATACTCAGCTAGATGCTTCCTTGGATCATACCTGCCTTTGTACTTTTTTATTTTGATCTCCTTGAAGCACCGAGGGAATAGAACTTCTCGAATTTGACATGTGAAGGGAGAATCTGTATTGCCTTCGTAATTGGGCTTCTTAGGGTGTCTCAACGTATACTTCTTATTTGCACGCATAAACAAGTTATTGAAAGCTTCTTTTGAACTGTGGATTTTAGCTCTCTTACTCTATACCTTATCTTTACAAGTTCTTCTAGACCTTCTGGTTCTGGAATCATTACTCTCAAAAGGTGAAGTATAGTAAGAAGATTCGGATTTCTTTCGTTTCATCTTTTGGTCCGACCTTTTAGCCTCTTACCTTCTAGCTCTGAAAGTTGTATCATAATTACCCATGACATCTGCCTATAACCTCAACTCCTTGAGCAGCTTCGATTTAATGTATTCTTAAAAGCCTTGGAAAAGTCGTTGCATTGCCTCTAAGGTAAATCCAGGTTCCTTTAGCAGGTGCGCCTTTATTGGATTCTTTAACAAATATATTAATCCTCTGGACGACTAGCATTCTGTCTATATTATCCCTTGGGGATGAATGATTTTTGGATGGTTTCACCATTCGACTCTCAACGAAAGCACCAATTGATAATTCCCGATTGGACGGAACTGAGTACGTTGTGTAATGGTTACTTAGAGGTACGAGTGCCTGCAGGAAAAAAGATTAATCCCTGGTCGAACCTGGGTAAGCACTCCACTGCTTAAGTTAGTATCTGAAGGAATTTTAGCAGAGTAACTTTAGTGTTAAAGAATTTTTACTTGGAAGTGCAGTAAATGCTTTTATTTATAGGGCTCATGGTGGTAGAAGTACGACTAGTAATAAAGGGATGCTTGACACATGTATAGTCATGATTACGTGGGCAGAAGCTTCATGTTCATTGGACATGAAATGGGCCTGGTGGACTTACTAAATAAATATAGTAAGATAAGGCCTTATCATATAATATTTGGTATTAAAAAAGGATCAATTTAGTCGATTGCTAATGTATTTTATTAAAATTATAGGTTTTCAATCATTTTCTTAACTCTTATACTAAACTCAAATAGGACAATCAAAATGAAACAGATAAAGTAATATTTAATAATATAAACATAAATGATAAAATTGAGAGCAAAAATAAATTTTACCTATATATACATGAAGTTAATATGTTAATACTAAGAAAAATTAAAAAAATTATATATGAATATTGATTAATCGTTAACCATTATCCAACGGTTAATTAGATAAAAAATCATATTCAAATCCATCAATCATAGTTTATTTTAAAAAATTGTAATTATGTCTAATTGATTAACCTATTTATTAATTTAAACTCAATTTTTTATTGATTTACTAATTTTTCTATTTTTTTCAATCCAAACCCTAAAATTAATTTTGTTTTTCAATTTTTAATTTTTCTTATTTGAATAGTTTCTTTTTTTCTGTTTGGTATATTAACTAATTTCTTTCTTTGATTAAAAATACCCGACTACAAAAAAAACATCGTAAAACACAAATCATGGTGGGGACATCCACCTGGTCATCAGTCCCAGTAATGTGAATATTTTATTGGACCTTAGAAAATTAAAGTCTAACTTTCTGAAGTGACCATTATAACTTGGTCATTCATATTTTTTTTTTCTTTTATTGCCATTTCTTCCCTGGATTTGTATCTTCATGCTTTGTGTATTTATTTTTTCTACAATGGCATGGGTTAAGAAAAAAAATTCTCAAATTGCTAAAAAAAATATTAGATTGAAAAATGAAAACACAAATTCAAAACCTACTATGAATTAAATTGATAAACTCTAATCCATTTATTTTTTATAATTTTATAATTTAATTATTTTTAATTATATTGAACAATAACAAATAATCGCTATTACTATGAAAGATAATTATTACTATTAAACTTAGAAAAAAAAAATAGAGACTATTACTAGAAAAAGATTACAAAGACAACCTAATCTTTCTATTTATTTTGTATATTATTTCATACCATTCATGATATTATTAGCTAAATTAAAAAATAATTTTATATTTATTCTTTTTTGAAAAATTTTGGTTTTATATATCCTATTTAGTTTTCTAAAACAATTTATTTGTATTGAAACCTAATTTATATGACATTTAAAAGAAAAAAATATTTCATTTATAATGACTACTAAATGGAATTATTAATATTTCTAGCACTAAAGATAATATCTATAATAAAAAAATTATTTCATTTACTAAATAATTAGTTAGCAACTTTTTAAAGTGAGTTGTTTTATATTTTCACATCTAAAAGATATATGGACCAAATGGGTTATGCGGGTCAACTTATGACACAACCTATTTGAGTTAAATTGAGTTGACCTGCGAGTGAATCATAATCTAATCTATATTTTTTAGGTCATATGAGTCAAGTCGTATATATATTATTTACGAATCAAGTTGTTGAGTTAAATTGAATTGACTTGCGAGTGAATCATAACCTATCCAATATTTTTTGGGTCATATGAGTCGAGTTGTATACATGTTATTTATGAATCAAGTTGAGTACGAATAAAAAAATATAGGTAATATAATTCGGTTCATGGAACGGATTAAATTTTGCTGGATCTAAATGAAACATACTAAATACATAATAAACATTACAAAATGTGAATTTTTAAGTTTTTTGAAAATTTTCCATTACCTTGCCATCACTTCCTCCCTCTCTCTTTTCCTTTTCTTCTTTCCTACCCAAAATGGTTGTTACAGCAATTTTTTTTCTTTTATTTTTAATATCTTAAATCCAATCATAAAATAAGTTTTTGAATTTTTAATGAATCTTATTATAGATTATTGATTTAGGTCAGTTGCCGTCGAGCTACTTTGTTTTTCAGATGTTTACAAGAGACATTTTTCATTAGGATCTCTAACCTATTTTTTTTTTTGGTTGGGTGGGGCAAAGCACATGCATTTTGTCGAAATTCGTTATGTAATCATATCAGATACCTCTATCCAATGTTTTAAAAATCGAACTGAATAAAAAATTAGAGTGTCAATTAGATCACGGTCCGACTAGCTCGATCGGATTCGATCGAGTTTTTTCTTTTTTTAATTATAATTATCTATATAAAAGATTTAAAATATAATGTGATTGATAATATATAAAAAGGTAAAAATACATTTAAAAATCTATTTATCATTAAATATTAACTTATAAACATTAATTTTAAACTATTTACCATTAATAATAAAATTTTAAAATAACAAAATAATCATTAAATCAAATTAAATTTTAAAATATAAAAAGATAAAAATAATTAAGTATAATTAACAAAAATTTAACAAATTATATAATGTATAATCAATTTATAATGTACATTTTTTTCAATATAAAAATTAAAATAAATACTTTTGAAATTAAATAATTGCATATATAATGATATGTATGTTATATAATGAACTTTATATTTGAATAAATTATAAAAAATAAATTGGACAAAAAGTTAGAACTTAAAATATAATTTATTATTAATAATATAAAACATTTGTTATAAAATTAATATTAAAACACACACATATATTTATATTTTAGAAAAAATTATAAAAAATATTTAAAAATTTTAAGATGAATAAATAGTTAAAGATGTAAATATATTATTAATAATTATAAAATAAATATTTGTTACAAATTAAAGGTTAAAATAATTGAAAAAAATGAAAAAATCAGCACTAAAGAACCGAACACGCAACTTCAAGCTTTTCAAGGACAACTTTCACCGCTAGTACCACTTGAACACAGTATACATGCATGTGCTTTTAATTTTTTTATTTGAAAGTGATGATTTATTGAGTGAGTCAGACCGATCAGATTTCAAAAATATTGATTTTTCATTCAAATCAATCATATTTGATAAAAATCAGGTTTTATCCGGTTCATTTTGTCTGGTTTTTTAACGGGTTTAATCGGTTCTTACCGATTTTTAAGTAATCTGGTTTTAGGCTCTTAATCGGATTGGATTGGCCACTAATTCCTGGTATAATTAGTTCGACTGACCGGTCCGGACCGATTTTCAAAACATTGCCTTTACCACAAAATTAGATATACTGGATATGCTAGTGTTTCTTCATCATTTACATTCAATTCGTCTAATCATGTTAGTTTTTTCTTCCCTTTCTTTTAGGGTTCACATGAATGGGTTGATGACAACATTTTGAAAATTTATGGTCATTTGTAATTTTTAAACAGCTCCCTAATGGTGCATAGTCGAAGGTGCCTACTTATTTGGGTGGACTTTCCATCATTGTGTGTTTCATATATGTAGATACCCATTTTCGTCCGCACTAATAAACCTATGCAAAATAAAAAGGGACATCCTAGGAAGTAGTATTGCTGCTCGATTAAGTATCAAAAGACGTGTTGAAATTTAACGCGATATTATGTTGAACACAAATAATTGTTAGTAGGATAATTAAAGGTTAGTATTTGTAAGATTAGAGCCAAAATTTTTCTAGTAATACATTAATAAATAGTTGATTAGTAAATAAATTAGAAAGGATGGTTTACAAAGTTAATTAATTAGCAAATGTCAAGGTTAATTACAACATTGCACCATTATATAGAAAATAAGATAAAAAAATAATAATAGAAATTAAAATTAAAAGAAAAAGAAAAAAGAAAAGTAAAGTTAATTACAACCCAAAAGTAAAAAAAATAAAAATATAAAATTACAAATCAAAAAGCAATTAAAATAATTGCTAGATTATGAATTGAAATAAAGATAGAAATAATTACAACTTAAAATATGAATTAATTACAGTCCCAAATAAAAATTAAAATACAATAAACAGAAAAAAAAAAAAGCAGGGCCAGCCTAAGCCCAGCAGTCCAAAAAATAGCCCTTTTACAGCCTAATTCCAGTCCATTGCAGTAGTCTGCAGCCTGCAGCTCATCCCAGCCTTCTACAACCCATAAATGGCTCATTGCAGCAGCCCCTTTACAGCCCTCTGTAAAGCCCAAGTGTAGCCCATCTGTAGAAATAAATATCAACAGCAACACAGTAAATATACAGTTAAAATACTGTTCTTAAAATTGCATAAATGCCACTGAGAAAATCTATAAAAGGCTAAGTTTACAGCAAAGAAAGGGGACGAAATAGGAGAAATGAAAAAAGGAAAAGAGAAAAAGAGAGATTCGAAGGAAAGGAAAAAAGGGGGCAGATCTGAAAGGGGAGAGGAAATCTGTAGAAAGAAAAGAGAGCTGAGGAAGAGAGAGCAGAAAAGGAATTGCAGAAAAGCAACACACCAAGAAACGGAGAACAACAAAGAAGGAAATTCAATAAACATAGCAAAAAGAGCATTAGCTTCAACAAGCTTCTAAAAAGGTAACAGTCTAAGATTTTAAATGATTTTCTCTCTAGTGTTTAAAAGTTAGGAATTGATTTTTACTACTAGAGGAAGTCAGCCACTGATTAGTTTATTACTATGGGAGAACTATCTCTATATGCATTATGGAGTCAGATCTGATTCTCATGGTGCATGGAGTAAGTCAGCTATGATTAAACTCTCCCTAAATGTTGATGTGTTAAATTTGTATATGTTCTATAGATCCTAAAATGTCAAAGTATACTAGATCTTTATTTTCCTATAACTATTCTAATCTTAATCTAATTTTCACCATCAAAACATTAAACAATACATCTATTTATCTCAAGTAAAAAGGATTAAGGAATCAAAATATCATAGCAAATACATGCAGTAAGGTCCTAGAATAACATGGACCTTGAAAGGCACCTTGTAGCATCCTCTACCCGATCTGATCGCCGAACCTGAGTAGGGAGCGCCATCCGCTTACCGATATCATTTTTTTTGATTCCGCTATCCAAAATTCACTATAATTTCAAACTTTTATTACTTAAAACATCTCCTAACTTAAAGAGTTGTAAAACCTCTAAAAATCCTTTGACATATTTTACGAGGCAACTAATAGGGTCATCATGTCGAAAATCTGGCAGCATAACGGCTGTACCGAGATCCTATCCTAAATAGTAAACCTGTAAAAGAACACTTCTATAACTCGTATCAACTTTATTAACATTAATAGATCCTCCTGATCCCCAAATCAGCACACAACACAATTCATATCTCAGTCTA
>CANXYI010725625.1:0-12116 GCA_948208565.1 Hura crepitans
CCAGAGATGATTATGAACAACATCTTAGGCTGGTATTACATATTTTGAGAGAGAAGCAGCTTTATACTAAACTGAGCAAGTGTGAGTTTTGGTTGAATGAAGTAGCATTCTGGAGGCATATTGCCTCAACTGAAGGAACCAGGGTAGATCCAAGTAAGATTAAGGCTATATTAGAATGGAAACCTCTAGAAATGTGATAAAGATTGGGAGTTTCTTAGGATTAGCTAGATATTATAGGAGGTTTGTGAAAGGATTTTCACTGATTGCAACTTTTATGACATGATTATTGAGGAAGGATGTGAGATTTGAGTGGGATGACAAATGCCAAGAGAGCTTTGAAAAATTAAAGTCCATGTTAATAGAAGTCCCTATCCTTATGCTACCATAGCTAAGAAAAGACTTTGTTGTTTATAGTGATGCTTTTCATAATGGGCTTGGGTGTGTGTTAATGTAGGATGCCAAAGTAGTGGCTTATGTATCTAGGTAGTTAAAGCCTCATGAAAAGAATTATTCAACTCATGATTTGGAGTTAGTTGCCATTGTTTTTGCCTTGAAGATATGGAGACATTATCTTTATGGTGAGAAATGTTACATATATAAAGATCCTAAGAGTTTAAAATATCTTCCAATGCAAAAGGAATTGAATTTGAGACAATAGAGGTGGATGGAATTAATCAAAGACTATGATTGTGTGATTAATTACCATCCAAGTAAGGTAAATGTAATAGTAGATGCGTTAAGCTATAGATTTATATGTGCTTTAAAAGTAATGAATGTTCAATTGCAATCTCAAGAAGATAGAGCTTTATTAGCGGAATTACAAGTAAAACCCAGCTTGATTCAATAAGTGAAAAAAGCTCAGAAGGAGGATAATTAACTCACATATATAATGGGTTTGGTCAAAGAGGGAAAGCTTACTGAGTATGAAATTAAAGTAGATGGCTACTTGTATTACCATGACAAACTATGTGTGCCTAATGTAAAGGACATCAAGTAGCAATATCTGTATCTTTTTGAACTAGATAACTTTCAAGGATGAAATTTATTAAGAGAGAAAGATTTGTAACGACTATAAAACTTGGCTTCATGAATAGTACTTCTCAGGTTATGATTTGGGTTTCCCAAGTAGTAGACCCCACTAAAGTGACCTAAAGGGGGTACTAGTCATGAAACTTCAAAGGGCAAAATAAGGCCTGAAATAAAAGAACTAGAAGAAGCCACTGAATCAAAAAATTCTTTTACATCAATATCTACTGGAATGTGACCTTAGTTTGAGCTATGATATAAAAAGGTTAAGATGTACCTGGACTGACCTAAAAATAGCATATGATGAAGGTCTAAAATTCTAAGTAGTCTAATGGTGAAGGAATCATAATTTTCTGATATCAAAAAGTATTTTTATTGAATTTCTTGTTTACATGATTAAAAAAGTTAAGCATGTTTCCTTTATCTTTTTTGCATGAACTTTAAGGATTTCCTTAATTGTAAAATTCTATAATTTTTGGTGTCATAAGAAGTAATTTTGGTGATCATAAAGTTTGAGACTAAATTTTTAATAATTAAAAGAAAACCATGGAAAAAACTAACTGTTGGATCATTAATGGTGAAATTGTGGCCATTCATGTGTTTAATATAAAAAGGTGAGCTTATATGAGTGAGCACACAATATCATATTTCATATTCATCCTCCACCATTAGAAGCCAATGCCACCTCCCTTGATACACCCTCCCCTATATTTTCATCAAACTCACCAAAAATCAAAGCAAAACCCCTGAAATTTATACTCAAATTTCCTTATCACGTCTAGTTTCCTATTTTGCTATTTATTTCATGAGAAAAGGAAGAATTAATGGAAAAATAGAAGAAATCAATGTTAGGGTTTTAAAAACTCAAAGCTAAGGTAAGCATAATTTTGGGATTCTAATATTTTTCTATGATATTACGGGTGCCCGAAATTATAGTACAAGTGTTATTTTTGAGCTTCGATTCATGTAGATTTTTCTATGATTTTTTTTAACCAATTACCTATTATGAAACTTAGAGAAAGAAGAAGAGAGGCAAGCTAAAGGAAAAGAGAAGCAATAAAGCGATATTCAAACACCGAGAAAATCACTTTGTAAGTGTATTTAGTAAAATATGTGTACACATTAATTATTTGTGCATTTTTAGTTTGAAAACCTATTATAGAAGTTGTAGTTTTAATAGTTTAAATTGTCTCAAAATAATTTTGATGGCTTAATAAGGTTTAATATATGCTAATTAAGTGAAAACAATGGTAAAAAAATGATTAAATTAGTATATGGATAGAATGTGCACTTGATCGAATGTTATGTAATAAAAGGGCAAAATGGTAATTTTTTACATTATGTTTAAAATATGTATAATTGAGCTACAATTGAATAATTAATCATGTTAGAAAAATGTCCGATGGATAAGAATGCATTATGTTGGAAATGTGGTACATTATAAGTATGTATTTGTGTTATGCATTTTGTGTGAACATGTATATGCTACATACAAGATGTGATGAAACATAAGTTGTATTGTACATATAATTGTAATGTTAAATATGGTTATGAAACAAACTCATAAATGAGAAATACGTATGGAACATAATGGTATCAATGAAGTAAAGAAAGATAAGAATGTGATTACATGTTATGTATAAAGCACATGTAATGTAAAATCGAATAATGTGAAGTGTCAATAGTCCATATGTGCTAGATAACCTACTAGATAGGTTGACCGATCAACTAAGGAATTAGTAACTATAAGGTATTTGTTATTATTTTCATGTGGGTGTGACTACTGTTAGGTCCATTTGGGCCACAACACAAACACATATCATATATTGCAATAATCCATTATATATATTGACATACCATGATTATTGATATGGGTGCAGTTGTCAAAAGGACTGATAGAACCACTGCACATAATTTCATATAGGTGCATCTACAAGGAGGTTTAATAGGATCATTGCATATTATTGATAACCTATCATACTGGTGCAACATCTATTAGGTCCAAAATATAGGCCACTATACACCATGATCCCAATGTCTAGTATTTTGATTCATGTCTATTAGATATGGGCTAATCAATTGGTTAATTAAGAAACTAAAATTGTGTGCATTATAAAATAAATAAAGGACTTAATACACTTAAAATGTGTAGACATATGTTATGATTGGAATAAAGTAATCTAACAAGCTTAAGCAAGTAAACAATAAGCATAATAATGTGTATGCATTTGGTATGTCATGGTTGCCTAGCATTGCATGCTTATTGTGTATTTATGTGCATACATGTGTAAGCAAATTTTATTGAATGCACTACTAAGCTTTATGGTTAGTGCATCATATTTATTGATGCATAGGCATTAAATAGACAACCACAAGCAACCTTAATTGTAGTATTGCAGTGTAAAGGATATTTTCACAAGTGTTTTTGCTATATTTTGGTTTATATAGTGTGAAGTAATACTATAAATGGTTGGCACTCATATGTAAGCATATTAGGACTTGGGTAACATGATATGTATTATACAAAATTATATGTTAAGGTGTAAACAAATGTTATACAAGTTATGTTTTTTGAGTTGCATGTTGTGATATAATTGTTTGGGAGATTGAGATGAGATGAGGACTAGAAGGGTACAAGTGGTTGGTTGATGAATGTGATGATATAAAAGTGTTATTTTCTATAGGTTTTATTTTGGGATATGTCATGATACAGTCATTGTGCTGCTAACATTTCATTGTAACAAGATAGTTATGATAATATGTGTGGTTTTCATATAAAATGTTCTCAAGAAGATAATGTGTAAACACTAGATTTTTGGGGCTCCCGTGTTCAGATTGCCTAATGATGAATAAAAGCAGAAAAATTTTAATAAGTAAGAATGTTGTCACCAAAATGACAAAGCTTGAGAAAAGTAGTTAACTCTTGGATATGGACTCTAACCCAACCTGACAAGCTCACGGTGTGACCTAAAAAGTGAGAAAAATAAGTGTCTGTGGTGGGGTTTAACCCCTACAGTATACAATAAAATTTTTAAAGATACTAATAAAAAAATAATTTTTTAATTTTCGTTGTTTTGGGACAAAAAATCATCATTTTAGTGCCTAAAATAGCCATTTGGCTTAAAAAAATGGCTATTTAACTCCTTGTCCATGCATTTCACTCATATATCCATCTACGCATGCATAAAGTAAACCCTCATTGATTTATATACACATTTTAGCATTAGGTACATGACACGTATCACATGCCAAGTTGTATACATGCATTACATGTTAAAGAACTTCATTGAATCACCTTTATTTCATGCTCATGCACTTATATCTATGACATACTAAAAAATCACCCACCATCTATATGTATCTACATTATAGTGGTCAATCATACACATATGTATATATATATCAATAGCATATACATCATCATCTTTTGGGTCAATCAGGTATGAACATGTAACACACTTATTCATTACTTTTATTGTAAATATGCATCATATAGTATTGTAGACATATATTGTATAAAGTTATGCATCATTAGATGTACATTATATCATGCATAATGGACATAAGTGAAAGTTCTCCTTGTCAACCAGGCATACACAGCACATATTTTAGCACATGTAAGAAATTCATCCATACATTCATGCATCCTACTAACATATGATAGGAATTATATTTCATGCTAACTATTTATGTGTACATCTATTATAGATCATTCTTTTCTCAAACTCACAAATTGACATACCACTGCTTCCATATCCAAAGGATCATCTCATACCTATCCTTAACTATGGTTGATGATTAAGATGCCCATGTATCTTGAAAGGATTTAATCATTATATTGGACCACTTCAAATAAGGAATGCTAAGGATTACCTCAGCCATATTGACTAAGAATGCTCTTAATGTCAAGATAAAAGATTAACTCTTCTAAGATGCTCCCCTTACATGCAGAGAATTTTTTTAAGCTCTCACAGTTTTTAAGTAAGAAATACTACAAGTTGTCAATTGAGCCATAGCTAATGTATTACTTAATGCTCATTATCTTAGGAGACATGAAATAAAGAAAGAGTATATGAGCAAGAAAAGGCCACACCTTATTAATACTAGACCTATCTGTATCAACACCCTAACAATCAGCAATGAAGGTCACCTTAACTTAATTAAACCTCTGTCATGGCATTTTAAGAGATTGGTATTAGAATGAAAGCTACAACCACTCCCATTTCAACTAAGCAAAAGTCAAAATAATCTAGGACATCACTTTAATCTCTTCTGTGAATATCACCAACATATAAGGCATCACATAGATAAATCTTGGACTGTTCATGCTGCCATTCAAGAACTCACCAAGGAAGAGTAGACTATACCTTTCAGTTGTCTAATCATAAGGAAGTTTTAAGCATATACCTAGACCTCTTTTTCTTTTGTGCTTGTCAACATATCTTTGTACTTAGAAACTTCACCATTTCATCTTTTCAATAGAATGTTCCTACTTTTATTTCCTTTGCGTGATGATTTGCCATGTGATAGCATGCATATTGATAATTATTGCATATGTGACATTAATTTAATTATAACTAGTTTGTTTAATCTTAGCATATGTAAGCATCATGGATCACATTTCATATAAGCATCATGGATCACATTTCATATAGCTCTTTATAAGAAAGAAAAGAGATAAAAATAAAAAAAATAAGAATAAGTTAAAAAAAGGCGGAATCTATCTCAAACTCAACTATTAAACTAAGAAAACTTATGGGTTCAAAAGATTAAAAGAAAAAACTGCCACACAAGCTATATCCATAGGGTTAAAATCTCGACCCAGTCAGCTTCTTACCAAATCCTGGCTCAAAAGATCATGGAATCTAACACCATAAAAATGTCACCTTTTAAACAAACCTAAGTACCTTTTTGCTTTTCCATAACATCTTGTTCTTATCTTTACAATTTAAATCCTCTATGTGGATAGTCATTGAAAAGCCTAAAAAATGCTAAAGCCCTAAACACCCTAACTAAATCCTTGGATTAATTCCTAATCAACCTTCATAAACCTTACATTTAGCTTCATAATTAACCCCATGGGCACAGATGAAGTTCATTGAAAATAGTCTCTCAATTTTTAGACTAAACTCTTAATGTAAGTAATAAAAAATCATCACAAAAAAGGATATGATGTGGTAATGCCAGCTAGGCCTGTAAAAAGTCTTTTTTAGTCTTAAAATAATCACTAATAATCGAATAGGCAATCTTAAGGGTCCAATTTCTTGAATAACCCTTTGCAAATCCCTTTTACTAAGATAAAACCCAACATCAAAGATTTGATAATAGAGAAAATTTGGTATTACCCATGGTGGTGAAGAGTCTTAAGTAAAAACTAACATAAAATAAAGTTATCTTTAACTACATCAAGGTTGTAAAAAGCTCAATAATCCCATTCATTAACAAGGTAGACACCTCAAAAAAAGGAGAACGAAAATAATGATCGTCACTAGGTCAAAAACCTTTTGAAATGGTCTAGGCAAAGGTTAAAGGAATTGAGAGAAAATATTCAACCATGAAAACCCTAGTGGCAAGTTCATAACAGAAGTTTAGTATAATAAGGTCTAAGATGTTTAGATATTGAAATTAAGCAAACCAAGTTTAATTGCATTGAATGTCTTTGTGATAGTTATCTTTGTACATATGTGTTGCTAAATGGCAAGCTGCATCAAACAAAATAACCAAAAATCTTTTTTTCTAAATTATTACTGCATTACCTTATTGTCAATCATGCCACTAAACCTCATCAAATAGAATCAACCTATAGTAAATCTAAAACCTAAAAAATGAAAAGCCTTTCCTCCCTCTGAATAACCAATTTTTAAACCAATGATAAAGGGATTGATCTTTAGTAAGAAAATGTTATGCTAGTAAAAGTACACCATCAGGCATCAGAGCCCAAAATCTTTACACTTATATAAGTAACTTCATTTAAAAAAAAAGAAAAAGAAAAGAGAGGAGCCTGCTAGTGTGAAAACCTTCTTTCAAGAAGGCGTATTAGGTAAATGTCAGGCAGCCCACTAATGTGAAAACCACCTTTAGGAGGCATATTAGGCAATAATTAGTGTATATCCCACTAGTTTAAAAACCTTTTTTGAGAGAGTGCATTAGGCAAAAACTAGGGTAAAAAAAACATAAAAAAGAGAAAGAGTGTGTAAAGAAGTGAGGGCATCCCTAATCAATGACAAAATGTCCACCTTGATTCCTAATAGCCAACAACTATTGATGGACACCTGCCCTAAAAATAACCAAACCTAATTCTTTTCTATAAGGAGTCTTAGGAAAGAGTGATTTCATTGGTAATGTTTCGTGCTAGAAAATGTATTAGTCAACTCATTCATTAAGAAAGGCTTAGTAATCATTTGCTTATCTTTGTTTAGCATATTAGATATGCACATTCGCACATGCATCATTCATTCACCATCCGACATGAGACATAAACAAATATGCATTTTTCATCATGTGTTCCATATATCGTTCTTACATTTAGACATTAGTGTTAGTCCATTCATATATGAATATTAGGCATAAACATACATGATAGTACATTTATCATCACTAGTTCATACATACACATTTCACCAATGCCTTAAAGCATACATACACATTCATCTATGCATTTGACTCATGCATTTAGTTATAAAGGCCTATATTCAATGTTTATGACATATGAATGCATATAAACATGTGCACATAAGTATCAATATTACATAAACATGTATATAGTTAGAAAATTAGGAGTTTAGTAAGTATCCCCATATATTACTATCATGCCATTAATACATCACTCATACGTTCTTTCAAAAGGAATTAGCTTTATCTCATATACATCACAAACATGTCTACACTATATAAGCAACACATAAATGCATTCACACACTAAATATACATTATATAAAAGAAGGATTCATTGTTGCAAACATGCACATTCACATATGTATTAGGTATACATATTAGATTTGTATATACATGCATATATGCACATATATATGGGCCCATCATTTATTCATCCTCCATAAAGTTAGGCATACCCATTAGCATACTTACCCCTTTATGCATTAAATCCTCACATCCAACTCATGTATTCAATTTTCACATTAGGCATAAATATGTGCACATAGCATGGTACAAATATTATAGACATTTGGATTTACATAAGCATTTGCACATAGAGATGCATTGAACATACACACAGCATACATGTGCTTCTATAGTTGATATTACTTTTGTACCATATCAAAACAAATTAGCTCTTAGAAGTAAACTTTTAATTTCAACAATACATAAAGGTGAAGTTATATTGTTTAGATGAAAAAAAAAAGCAAATAAGACTATGAAAGAGATACATTCATGATTTAAGCAAACATTAATTAGCTAGAAACCTAAAATAGTCATTTCCCTATAGTTAAAATAGCCATGTAAGACATGTAAAAATGATTATTTCTAGCTTTTCCAAAATGGCCATTTTTAGCTATAAAATCATTATTTTTCCACGATTTGCTATAAAAAATCCCTTTTTTTTCTTGCAAACCTTATCCATTTCTCATACATTTATCTTTTATTGTATACAAATCATCTCTCAAGCATTTTACATAATATTAAAATGCCATTTAAATACCAATAGAGCAAGCTTAAACACCACCCCATGCCCAAGCACGTGGCAACTCTTAACTAGCTCAACCTTGAGGAAGTTTAGCCCTTCAAACACCTCTCAACTATCACCTTTATTAGTAATCATTACCTCTACATGAGATTTGGGTGTCTTCTAATGAGTGGATTGGTTGCTTGCTTAAATAGTAGGAGGAAGTATATAAAATTGATAGAATTCAAATTTTGCAATTGCAACTGACTCTTTTTATATAGATAAGATGAGAATTTTCTCAATCATTTACTTCTATCATGAGAATACTCAGTCGTATAGTCCACAAAGATTTAAACATGAGATCTAACATAATTTTCTTATCCTTCATCAGTAAAACAAAATAGACTTGGTAAAATGAAGAAAAATGATGAGAAGCCATATAAAGGCTAAGCTAGCGGAGGTGGTGGTGTAGTGATTTTATAAAGCAATGTCTACAATAGTGAGAAAGTTTGAAGGGATATGATTTGGGCATAAGGATTGAGGATACCTGCAAAGAGCTTATCAATGGACTCGATTCACTAAAAGCTGAGATTTAGTGACCCCACTCCTCAAGACATTTGCCTGAGCTTTAACACTCTTTATATTTCTTTTTTAATTATTTTATTGTATCATTGTACATAGAAGTATTAGGACACTAAAGACTTACTTCAAAAAGTGGACTACTTATGAAATTATCATCTATATATTATACCTCCCATGTAAAAATACTAAATTAACAAATAAGACATGAAAAGAAAAGGGTGACAAACAAGGAGTAACACAAAGAGCATTCACACATAACATGCATCAAAATTACAATTTTAGTAAAGTGTCTAACACATTTCAATTCTATTTTATAAAGGTATTCTCGATGCAGTTACTAACTAATTAGCAATAATTGGTCAGTTAAATAGCAGGGAGCAAGCTGTAAGCTTTCACAAGCGTACATGACTATTTTAGCACTCAACTTTTAACATCGCACATGCTGATCAAAAGAACAAATCTACCATCTACTCTATTATAGGGGGCAAGAAAGGCAACAAATGGTTAAACCAAAATATCATAAAGGAAAATCTTATGGTTACATATGGAAGTACACCATTGAATGACATCAAGGTTAGATGTAATGGCTTTAGCCCTATTTGAACCAACTTTAGGTATAACAGTTTGCCCTACCCAATTAACTTCAGATGCCATATCTCTAGCACTATTTGAAGAAAACCAATTTAAGATGTAATGTTTTGGCACTATTTGAAGCAAACTAACTTTGGGTCATTGCCTGAATCACATCAACTTTAGATGCAACATCTCTAGCACTGTCTAAAAAACCAACTTAGGGTGTAATATCTCTTACGCTACCTGAATCATATGAACTTCAGAAGTAATGTCTCTAGTACTATCTGAAAAACCAACTTTGAGTGTAATGTCTTTAGCACTGCCTGAATCACATCAACTTCAGATGCAACATCTCTAATACTATCTGAAAAACCAACTTCAAGTGTAATGTCTCTAGCACTACTTGAATCACATCAATTTTAGATGCAATGTCTCTAACACTTTCTAAAAAACCAACTTCAAGTGTAATGTCTCTAAACTACTTGAACCACATTTGCTTCAGATGTAACATCTCTAGCACTATTTGAAATGAACCAACTTTAGATGCAATATATCTAGCACTGTCTAAGAAACCAACTTTGGGTGTAATGTCTATAGCACTACCTGAATCACATGAATTCTAGCATTATCTAAATCCAACCAATAAAGGGTGTAATATCTTTTAGCACTACCCAAGTTAATACTGGATCACTTATAAAAAGGGTTGCCCTATGAGGTACACATCTTTTTTTTTCTTTCTAAACTTTGTGTCACCTCACACACTCTATAGTTGCCTCCCCAAAGTAAGGGGCAACTATAAACACTAGGTTTCAATGGCTCTTATATTCGGATTGCCTAATGATGAATGAAGATAAAAAAATTCTGATAAATAAGAATGTTGTTGGCAAATTCACAAACCTTGAGAAAAAAAAGTTAACTCTTGGATATGGACTATAACCCAGCCCAACAAGCTCATAGTATAACCCAAAATGTGAGAAAAATAGGCATCGGTGGTGGGTGGAGTAAAATATTCAAAAAAATAATTAAAAATAAATTTTTTAATTTTCTTTATTTTGGGACAAAATAGCGTCTTTTTGGCACCCTAAATAATCATTTGGCTCAACCAAAAATAGCCATTTTAGAGGCTAAAATGGCCATTTTTTCCTTTTGAAATAATGTCGTTTTTGCATGGTAAAGTCCCACACAAACTCCAAAACGAGCCAAACAAAACGGCCATGTCAATGGAGAAAGCAGCCATTTTCACTAACACAGCCATTTTCCCAAGGCCAAAATGGTGGATTTCAGTCTTGAAATTCATTTATATAATGAAACTCTATGTTAGTCCAATGGGTTGACTTTTCTTCATAAGTACACACCTAAAAATACGAGAAAAAACTTTTTAAATACCTTTTTTTGAGTTTAAAAGGTTTTTTCCAAAATCATTTTCTCTCTCTTGAGTTAATTGAAGATCATTCCTATTAGCAACTATACACGGTGGGTTGACCAAATTTTTTCTTTTCTTTTTTTCTTTTTCATCCATCTACTAGTAAGGCATGGTGTCCTTTTTATTTATTTTATTCGTTGCCCATCTACTAGTTAGGTATGGCAACCATATTTTATTTTCTTATCCATCTATTAGTAAGATGTGATAACTTATTATCTGTGTTCCCTTAATATTGTATATTTTATTGATTTCTTTTATTTATTTGATTTTATCATTCTGTTCATCTTTCTATTCCATTATTCATACTAATATTATTTTTGCTATTATGTGAGTTATTTTTTTTGGAGTTTAATTGATCTTTCTTTCTGCGCTTTTATCAAACAACTGATGGAGTCACTCTTTATTATTCCTTTATTTTTGTTTCTTATTATTTTTAATCTCTCTTTATTTTCTTTACTTTCTAATTATTTTCTTCATTATTATTTATTTATTTGTTATTTCTAGTTAGAATGTATTTAGGTAATTTCCTTGTAATTTTTATTTCCTTTTCGATTAGAATGTATTTTAGGTAATTGCCATGTAAATTATTTTATTTGCATTATTTCATTGTATTTTCGATGAATGTTGTAATAGGTAGAAAATTATTTTTACACGTTATAAAAAATAACCAAGTTGTTTTATACCTAATCAATTAGTGTTTTCATGATAAAATGAGTTTTGATTTTTCCATAGCAAAAGTCACAATAATAAAACTTATTTTCATAAGTTGGTATGCGAGAACCAAAGTTCTCAAAAAAAATCAATTAGCCAGTTTAATGTATGATATTATATAACTTTTTGTATTTTATTTGTGTTTGTAAACATGTTGTATTATTTCTTGATGAGATGCTT
>CANXYI010725660.1:0-11654 GCA_948208565.1 Hura crepitans
AACTATTGGTTTACTTAAAGAATAAAGAAGAGTATGAACAATATCCAAGAACATTTTTGTAGATTTTGCTAGATAAGAAGTTGTATGATAAGCTTAACAAATGTGAGTTTTAGCTCAGTGAGTTATCCTTCTTAAAACATATAGCTTCAGTAGAAGGGATTCGTGTTGATCCCAGTAAGATTGAGGCAGTGATAGAATGGAAGCCACCCAAGAATACCATAGAGATTAGGAGTTTTCTTCGGTTGGTAGGATATTACAGACAATTTGTTGAGGGTTTTTCCTTGATAGTAGCCCCTATGACTCACTTATTGAGAAAAGATGCCTATTTTGTTTAGGATGATAGATGTTAAAAGAATTTTATCAAGCTTAAGAAGATGTTGACTGAGGCTCTGATTCTTGTTTAGCCAATTTCTAGGATGGACTTCACTATATATAATGATGTATCTCATAATGGTTAGGTTATGTTCTAATGTAAGATAGCAAGGTTATTGCTTATGCTTTGAGATAGTTGAAGCCACATGAGAAGAACTACCCTACTGATGATTTAGAGCTTATAACTATTGGGTTTGCTCTAAGGGTCTAGAGACACTATCTCTATGGAGAGAAGTGTTATGTTTACACTGACCACAAAAGTCTAAAGTACCTTTCTACTCAAAAGGAGCTGAATTTGAGATAGACAAAATGGATAGAGTTAATCAAGAATTTTGACTACTTGATCAATTATCATCCTAAAAAGGCTAATGCAGTGGTGGATGCCCTTAGCAGGAAGTTCATGGTAGCCACAAGAGCCATGAATGTTAGATTATAACATGTTGGTAATGATGCTTTATTAACAGAGATGAAAATAAAAACCTAGTTTGCCATAACAAGTTAAGGATTATTGGAGAGATTACCACAAATTAAAGAGTGTGATTAGTGTTATCCAATAGGGGAAGCCTACTAAGTATGAGATCAATGGTGATGGATATTTATACTATAATTATAGAATTTGTGTACCAGATGTGGAAGAGTTAAAGAAGCAGATTTTGTTAGAAGCTCATAATGCTCTTTATGCTATAAATCCTAGAAGCACAAAGATATATCATGATTTGAAGTTGTCATATTGGTGGCTTGGTATGTCAGAGTATATAATCATATGCCTTACTTGTCAATAAGTGAAGACAGAACATCAGGTTCCATTTGGATTGCTTTATCCTATAGTAATTCTGAAATGGAAATGGGATAAGGTCACTAAGGATTTTGTTGTCGGGTAGCATATGACAAAGAGCATATTTGATTTAGTATGGGTTATGGTAGACAATTTAAACAAGACTGCTCATTTTATACAAGGATGGACTACTCTTTAGAGAAGCAAGTAGAGCTATATGTTGAAGGGATTGTTAGGTTGCATGGAGTGCCATCTTTCATCATATCAGATTAGGATCTAAGGTTCATGCGGAGGTTTTGGAAGAAACTTCACAATGCCCTAGGTACTTGATTAAGTTTTAGTACGACATTTCATCCTCAGAACGATGGATAGTTAAAGAGAGTTATTAAGGTCCTTAAGGATATGTTAAGGAGTTGTGCTTTGGAATTCAAAGGAATCTAAGATTGTTATTTATCCTTATTTGAGTTTGCCTAAACAATAGTCATTAGGCGAGTTTAGGTATGGCTCTTTATAAAGCATTGTATAGAAGGAAGTATAAAACTCCTCTATGTTAGAATGAGCTTAATGAGTCAAAGCTCATGGGACTAAACCTGATTAGAGATGTGAATTAAAAGGTAAAAATCATTAGAGAGAGATTGAAAGCAACTTCTAATAGATAAAAGTCATATGCCGATCTAAAGAAAAAATGTTGAATATAAGGTGGGAGATAAAGTGTTTCTCATGGTTTTGCCATGGATGAAAGTTCTACATTTTAGCAAGAAAGGAAAGTTGAGTCCTAGGTTTATTAGGCCATACAATATAACAGAATGTATAGGACCACTAGCCTATAGACTAGTTTTACCTCCTGAACTTTATAAATCCATGATGTTTTCCATGTATCCATGCTTAAAAGATATAGATAAGATCCTACCCATGTGTTGTCAGTGGAAGAAATAGAGATTTGTCGAGATTTATCTTATGAAAAAGAATACATAAGGATTTTTGGATAAGGAGGTAAAAAAGCTTTAGAACAAGACTATACCCTTGGTAAAAGTTCTTTGGAAGCACAATGGAATGAAAGAAGCTATATGGGAAATGGAAGCTCAAATAAGAAATTAATATCCTTAGTTGTTCGAGCTCGGTAATGTCGAAGACAACATTTTTTTGAAGAGGGGAAGAAACGTAATACTAAAAAAATCCTAGTGTTATTAATAGTACTTCTTAAGTCATGAATAGTGTTTTCCTAAGGCCAAGGGCATTAATTCTACTAAATGGAAGTATTAATTATAAAATAATTTTGGGTGAAATTTGAAGTCAAAACAATATCGTTTAGGTGGTTAAAAATGATAGTTAATTTTTACGGTAGTGTCACGTGAATAATGACCTAGTTTTAATTGAATCGTAAAATAATTCAAATATTGCTTAGAAAATTCCAAGATTAATACAACTTGGTACTTAAAAATTCTAATTAGCTTTATTGGCACTGGAATTGGAGTTTTTGGATATTGGCAAGTATTTTTATGAAAATCAAGTGTGATAAAAAGTAGCAATTTTATTCGATTTTCTTATTTTTTTATCTCTATTTTTTAGAGGTTTTTGGGCATAATTAATTGAATTTTTGCATGATTAATTGAGATTAAATTGAGGTTAAAAGAGAAGCAAAATTAAGAGGAAAGAGAAGAGAAAAATGAAAAATAAAATGCCTTTTTTAAAAAGTATAAATAGGTCAATTTTTTATTATTTTGGTCAAACATCAAATAGACTCTTATCCTTTCCCTCTTACCCAAATCGATGGCAACAATGAAGGCTTTCCTCAATTGTTAATTCTTCATCCTTCGATTTAGCCTCAGTTTACACAGTTTGATCACAAGATACAAGCTTCCATGAGCTCTAGACCCTATTTTGAGCAAGAAATTTGAAAAAAATTAGAAGAATTGCTTGATTTTTAAGCTCAATGAATAGTAATCATTTTCAATTCAAGTAAGATTTATTTAATTCAAATTTTTTTCTTATGTTTCTTTAGTGCCCAACAGTCATTATATATGGCCAATTTTCATTTTTAATGTCCCTATGATTTATTATGAATTTTTACATATCAAATCTATTATGGTTAGTTGAAAAAACAAACAAATCTCAAGACAAAGGGAAATACAAGGCATAGGTGGTCCTGAAGAGTGTATTGTGATCCTCTCAATATGTGTAATAAACTTAAACTGTGCTCAGTTGATATATACCCTAAATATACATAATGTGATAATGTTTGTAACTATGTGTATAATGCATATGTGAATTAATGAATTTGATTTTGTTAAATGGTAAATGAGATGTATGATGATGCGTTTAAGATTATTTGAATGTATAAAAATGATGTAGAAGTCATATTATGGTTATAATGCAAATATGTGTATTATAATGTAAATTGGTGTATAATTATGTGTATATGGTTAAGTATGTATGTAATTGGATTGAAACATGTTTACAGACATGATAAATATATGATGGAGCATTTTAATTAGTGGGAATACATGAGGAAGTAAGTGAGGACATTATGTACATATTGTATGTTTATGATGTAAATTATGAATAGTTATATCTAATCGATGTATTAAGCATGTTTAGAGTATACAACCATGATGTATGATATATTAGATGTATGTTAATCTAAATTATGAGAGTAAAATTATCAAAGGCCTTGATGATGAACATATTGCTGGTTAAGTTAAAGAGGCATGCATAGGTGTGAATGTCTTAAAAATACATGATAGGCATGTTATGTGCTTAAATGTGGTATACATGAATGTGTTAGGATGAGATGAGATATGTAATATGTTATGTTCATAATACATGTAAATGCACAAATGTTCTAAGTATGTATGCTAGCTATATGGTATGCACATATATAGATGTAATTACGTGAATGAACTTATCAGTATGTTTTTATCATGTTAAGATGATATATGTAGAGGTATGTAACTTGGTGGTCAAATGTTCTATTGAGGTACCTATGAGTATGTATGATTGACATTAGGTACATAAAGGTGATATATGTGAAAATGATGACAAATATCCTTGAGTATATGAGATAATATATATGTGATGGATGAATGCATTTTTGAGCATTTGTAATGCCTTGGCCGAATACCCTAATGACATACATATGGAAATGTAACCTTGAATTTGTGCATATCAAGGGAAATGCAAGAACACAAAAATGGTAATGTGTGTGAACATTATAAAAATAGTACCTAAGGTGAGATAACACATGAGCAATGCATGTATGTTAAGTATTTAAACATTTAGTATGCTTGTAAGTGTGTGAAATACATATGAGGCATGGATTAAATGATGAATGTCATATAATTAAAGCATTCATGATCTAAAATAAGGCATAATGTAATGTGATTATGATAGATATTGAGAATATGCAAGGTGTCATGGCCGAATGGTTATGTATATAGCCATAATATGTTTTGGTACACATTATGTGCATGTATAAGGTATTACACTATCAAGTAATGCCATAATGCATTTTATGAAGAGTTTCAAGCATAATACATCTTGAATGAGCTTATGTAAGTATATGGATGAATATGTCAATTTCATGAAATAAAGAAATAAATGACACTTATAAGAGAAAATGAAATGCTAACTATGTGTGATGTTTATGTGTGGATATATGGTCTCAAAATGTGGTTAATTGCGTGATATAATATGCTTAATCACTAAAATAAGGCTTATGACATATTTTCCCAATTTAGTCATTTATTGGCTAAACCAAAGTAATTAAAAGTAAAGTTAAGCATAAATTAAGACAATGTAACTAAAAATAAACTATTAATAGTCTATATAAGAAAAAACCTAGTATAGATAGGTTGGCCGATCAACTAGGGAGTTTTATAGTAGCTGCTAAGGTACTTTAGTGCCTCGATACATTTTGTCCATGAGTCCACTAAATGTTTGATCCATGGACTTATATTTTTTGATCTTTGGATCTATGTGGGTGTAGCCACCATAAAGGTCTAATAAGGCCATTGCATATACCTTATGCTGGTGTAGTAGCCATTAAGGTCTATAATATGGGTCACTGCACACCATGATCCTGTTATCCATGGAATATTTGTTTTTCTCTAAAATAGGCATTATAAATAAGTTTAATAGATCCTAATCACATAAAACATAGTTTTTGTATAATGAATGATTTGTGATAAGTTTTGTGCATGAATTATGTCATGTTAATGCATCAATGCATGTTATGGCTGGTATGGCATATAATGTGATATTATGAATGATTATGTTAGTGTATATTCTAAATGTTGATAAAAGGCATAAATGCAGAAGTTATTTTGATTACACCACTAGGCTATTGCTTAGCGCATTGTTTATTTTGTGATGCATAGGTAAAGAGACAGTTTGAACACAAGCTTGAGGATTTCAAGATTATTGAGGGAAGGCTGCTTCTTTTGGTATAATTTTGGTTCATGTATCTAGAATTATGTGATGTATAGGGTTAAGCACTTATATGATGCATTATGGGAAAAATGGGCCTAAATTGTATATAACTATAAATTTTTGGATTTTAAAGTCTATTTAAACTATCTTGATTGTATGATATCTCTTTTTGAGGTTAAGATTCATGTTTGTGTTAATGCATGCTATTAGAGTCATCAGAGGAACACATATGTGGTGAAAGATTGAAAATGATTATAAAAGTGTTGTTTTGAATTGCAAGTTAATATTCATTTTTGGATTAATGTCCTAGTACAAATGTTATATTACTGAATTTTCAACACAAGGATTCTCAAGAGTTGAATTGTAACTATGTTTTTGAAAATTTTTTGATAATTTGTATTTTTATAAGAAAATATATAGTTGAAAGATGTTTTGAAAACATGGCTTATGTATAATAGTTAGTTGAGTTTGGATAACTCGTTTGTGTGCACACTCCTTAGTTGGGCTTGATGACCTGATTAGGTAAGGGGTGTCATAGCTATGTAGGTGCTCGACCCTCTGATCTCGATCTCTGGCTTGTGTTAGCTTTATCACCTTTACTCTCTCTCTAGCTTCTACTAAGTATAGGTGAGGAAGCTTGGAATTGGGTGGCATCTCCCTACTTCTTTGGGTAGTCCCTCTAGTAAAGCTCTTTAGACCCACATACAAAGCATTCCTATGCTTTAACTTCTAATAAGTTCCCTTATATTTCCTTCTATATGTTTTGCACACTGAGGGTGTACTCCTTACAATGCACACTACTGCACCAGTAGCTTATTGTTATTACTTAGGTCTAGGCTGAGATCCTTGGCCTATCCTCTATGTGTGACCTTACCTTTGAGACTACTATAGAGCTTAACTTCTCTTTTATCTCTTCCTTACATTTGAGGCTAAACTGGCTTGCCTTAATGTAAAAGGTCTTTTTTTCTAGAAAGTCTCTCTCATTTCCTTTAGCAATTCTTCCATTGCATATGCTGTAAACACTAATGAGGAAAATTCTCTAATTTTTGAAGTAGCAATCTACATTCAGATCTCAATATTGAGGCCTTTTTCAAACCCCTTACATATTTCTTCCTTTATCAAAACAAACACCTTTGCATATTTACTCAGTCGAGCAAAGTCCTTTTTATACTTAGATATCAATCTCTACCCCTGTTTCAAGTCTCAGAATTCATGGCTTCCTCTTTTCAAGGTAAGTTTCTAAAATATATCTCTTTTTGAACTCCTAGAGGAAAAACTCCAAGGTCAAATCTGTTGTGCCTTTATGTTCAGCTGTCATCTCCTAACAATGGAAGGCTTCCCCTTATAAGAAAGAGGTGGTGTATATCAGATTCTCTTCTAGGATGCATAGAAACTACTGTATGATTCTGACAGTCCACTCCAGCTAGTACTCAGCTTTAGTTGCATCATCCTTCGATGTTCTTACAAAGTCTAATGCCCTAATTTTCTTAACCCTTTCTAGGTAAGTTTTCTATAGTGCCTAGGGCTATAGAAGTTGTACTGGGGTTGATGGTGGTGGTCATCCAGTAACTGCAATTGTGGTCGATCTCAACTAGTTTATAATCTATTACAACAATGTCGATTGGGCTTAGGCTTGAGCTAGTCATATTGTATTGCTAGGCACTGGGGCCCTTAAACTAGTAGGCTTATGAATCATCATCGGCGTGTGACTCACCACCTCTTCCTCCTCATCGGGTGGAGTATACTCACTCATCTCGACTTACTATAAAAGAAAAGATTATCAACCTTAAGCATTATAGCTTTCTATAATACACAACCCTAGTTATGTGGCACTCATGTAACCTTATGCCTAGAAATGCCTAAACCCCCTTTGATACCACCTAATGTGACACCCCTTATCCAATCTACCACTAGACCCAAATAAGGGATATCCTATTACTATCCCATCATCTTCTTAAAGCCCCTCTTATAAGCATACTTATAAGTTTATTCTTGCAAATCTATCACTGATCATGTTTTAGCAAAATTTTGGCAGCATAACGGCTATCCAGGAAAAAATCAAAATTTTAAACATGTATAAAACACTTTTATAATAGTTCTCAACATAACCACACTACATTAGATCCTTATGATCCTTTAAACTGCACATTTCAACTACATCACACATATTTTATTCAATCTTTGCATTCCATATCACATGCATATATAAGCACATATCATAAACACATTTATGTCACATGTCATATTTATGACTTTTACAAACCATAATAGATTACATTTACATAACAACCCAACTCTTTTCTGTACATGAGTGCCACTATAACAAAGCTATATATATAGAGTACAAAAATATACCTAGCTTGACACTGGATTTGTTACATTTCTAGTTAAGGTTAAGTTGCAATCTACTATTTACTACCTATGCATTGGGAAATTGACATGCTAAGCATACTCTTAGTAATGAATTTGAATAAACATGCATTGCATTACACATAAATGAATCATACAAATATGCAACACATTACAAACATACTTAAATACTACTTCATCATTTACGTATTAACATTTAATTGTTTACCTTACTCATGCAATAGTTTATTCAGATTATTTCATTCTTAGCTATATATAGTTTGACTTAAATCATTCTTCCCCTATATTACTACCATTTAAATCCTAACATTATTTTTATAACATTATTTCATATCATTCATTATGTTTTAGGGCCCATATTGGAGAGACAACTCTTTGAACACTCAGTAATAGGATCTAAACTTGTGCAAGGGTCGATATTATTGACCTCAGCAACTGCACTCACCATAAAATAATCAGGCCCTTAGTGACCTCTCAATAATAGGGATAGTCCTCAGGAATGTACCATTACTAAGGGTAGCCCCAAGAACTTCCTAATATCGAAACAGTAAGGATAATCCTCATGGACTTCCCAATATCAAAATAGCAGGGACAACCCTCATGGACTTTCCAATAATAAGATAGTAAGGATAGTCTATATACACTTCCCAATATCTAAAAGCATGCATGGTTCACATCTAAAATCTTAACAGCTACACCCAACCATTAAATATGTAATGATCCTTAAAAACCAATGCAAATAGTAGCTGCTAACTCCCTAGTTAACCAGTTAACCTATCTAGTAGGTGGTCTAGTTAATATAGGCCTTAATTCCATTTTTTACTTATTATTTATTTATGTTCAGTCATTTTTCCATTTAAAATCTATGCATCATTATTTCACTAGTTTGCAAGAGCTCATTCGAAGGACATATTTTCTTATCCTTGTATTCTTAATTTTTCATTTTCATTCCATTTGCTACTTTTTTTTTCATGCCACATGAAATTACATATGTACACTTTTATTTAACCATCACTTTAACATTTTATAGCTTCTTAAATTAGTATCTCATTCGGCTATCCCTATTCATGATTGTTGTCATCCATTTATATCACATTAGTAATTTCTCCATGTAACCATGATTTTATGTCTCTTTATACATCATAAATCAAATGAACATAACACCATTTTTGCAACTCACCATTCGGCCATTTGACTTTTCCAACACAAGTATAATTTCTTTTCAATTTCTCAATTAGATTAGACTTACTACATTTCACCAGGACTAATGACATACACATTACAATTATACATATCCATATCCCTTCAAACTTACAAAGTGGATAATTTAGCAATTCCACCAAAACACATATATATTCCATTTATTTTTAGTTTTTTAACTCAAGTACTTTTACTATATATATTTAAGGTCATTCATACATTAGCCATCTTTTATTTCATTTACACACAGATACAACCCAAAAGTATAGCATTCGACCATTTCACTAAAAAACACATACATATCATTTCTCACTCATTTCTCAATTCATACGTGCTTATTTAATCTAAATACATCTCTCATGCATTTAACCTACACAATTACATACAAATGTGCACATTCCATGTATTCCATACACATGTACACACACTTTTTATTTGTAAAAAATTAAAATATAATAAATCTTTCATTAAATTCACTTAAAATTAACTCTAAAATGCTCAAATTTCACCACTTAAGCTTTGTCCTTCCCTTTCTCTATCAATTCATTCCCTTTTTCTACAAACATAAACATGTTTTGCATTAGAAAAATTATAATAAATTCCATAATTATCCAAATTAAATTCTAAGCATATATCTATCATTTAGGCTTTAAATACTACCTTAAAAAAATATGAAACCACTAAAATAAACATTTACATGAAAAATTATCACCATTCATCAAGTACAAAATTCTCTCAAACTAGACCTTTTCCTAGCTTTCTTTAACTTGAATTAGTGTTAGCGAGTGGCAGAGGAAATTTTAGGGTATTTACTTTAAAAAGAAATGGTTGAATTAGGGTATAGAAGAAGAAAAAAAAAGGAGATAGAGGAGGCTATGGCATCAGATGAAAGGGGAAAAGGAGGGAGGAAGAAAGCCTTTTAAATGTCCTAAAGTCTATCTTTAAGTATGGAATAAATGGTAGGAAGTGATGCCACATGGTAATCCAATGGCCCATATTAATTCCACTTCAAAAATTCACTTAAAATTCCTTTTATAAGCTAATACATCAATTTAATTATTTCTTTTTCAATTTAATTATTTCTTTCTACCATTAATTAAGAAAATATGTAATTTAATTATCTCATAAAAATCATAATTTCATTTAAAGAGGAATTATTTATTTTAGGCCATTATTTTATTAATTAATTTTGTTTAATTACTTCCCGATATTAGAAAATTACAAACACAGTGCCATTAGCTTAGTTAGGATTTTTTACCATTAAATCACATTATTTTTGGAATTTTTTGAGCACTCTTAAAATATTTTGTCATTCAACTTTTACTAGGTTACTATTCTCGGGACACCGTTGGAAAAACTTCACTTGCATTTTTAACCCCTTAAATGATTTTAATTTCATCCCAAATTTCACCAATATTCATGTTATAACTAAAACTTACATTCAATAATATTAGTACACCCTGAGTCTCAGGATGCACTATTCACTATTTAGGAAGTACCATTTATAACATGGAAAATTACAGATGTTATAGCTCTAATACCAATGTTGATTTTTCTTGATCAAACACAATGAAAATTTTAAAAGTTTGAAGAAAAAGCAATGATTATGGACCTAAATGATTTAAAATTCATAAAAAAATGATATATTAGTAGCATTTGATTATTTACCATTTAGTAATGATAGCCAATTCCTTTCTAATGTTCCTCACACCAGCTTGTCACAAACCATAGTGATCGTCATTGGAAACACCTCCAAGGTAATCTAGACAAGAAGCAATCAAGAAAAGAGCACACAAAATTCTTGGTACTAGTAAGAATTCTGTGCGAATGAAGAAAGGAGAAAATTTTGACTGTTTTAACTTGTTTAATACATCTTCTTTAGTCAATGAAGAATGCATATAGAGGGTGAAGCATAAAATGGTTTATATAGTCTCAATTAACCCTAATGAAGTTAAGTTTAATAATTAAAAGCTAACCTAAAAGCCTTAAAAAATCAACCTAACTTTTGGTCCCAATTTAAGGCTTTTGTATAAAGGTCTTAGGGAAGCCCTATACACCATATGTTTTTGCCATAGTTTCATTAATCCTATATAGCTCAAATAGGACTTATTTTAGATTAATAATATATTAGATTTAAAGCCCTTTTAACTCTTTAAAAGCATAAAATAAATTAGATATGAGAACAAACATATATTGGACTAACAAAGCCTAAATCTAAAAACACTAATTTTTGGATCACTCATCAGTAAGTGGCCCCACACCCATTTGCTTATTTCTTCTTCTTAACTTTCTTTTAATGATATCTTATATCATTAGAACATTAAATCTCAATGAATCTCTTTTCACTTATTTAAGTGTGTGAATCTATGGGCTTCCAAGTCAGCTTGTCAGCATATAGTGAAATAGAGTCTTTGTTTAACTACCACTCTATAGATTCAATCTCATTGAATCAATATCAATTCTCAAATTGATATATCACTAATGTACAAGTTAAGACATGCATCTAGCC
>CANXYI010725813.1:0-12096 GCA_948208565.1 Hura crepitans
ATATATATATACACTCTTCGTAATTTAATTTTGCTTCATATCTTTTCTTATTTTTTCTCACTTCTTAACATCCTAACATAAGTTTAATAACACTTCCATCCATAGATTTCATTCATCCAAGAATACATATTATCACCATACTTCACATAAACTATAAACATATACTAACCTTTCTTTAGAATACGCATAACTTGTATACGAGCTTTTCTTAATGTAGAACTTATTCTATTCTCTTTATTCTCCTTTCTATCACTCTTCTATAGTATTAAACCTTTAAATCCTCAAACTTCCATAACCATTCCTTCACATAAAAATAAAAAAAAATCATTATACACAAAACCTTAGCATATAATTTCATAGATCCATTTTTACACCTCAAATAACCTCATAAAAATCACATGGTTTAACATCAACTATCCTACTTTGGAGTAACCAAAAACATCCATCTTTTATTACTTTTCATCCATTAAAATTTATCTCTTTCGAACCAGTTTAGACGGGTTAATGTGTTAAGCTAAAAGAGGGACTTTTTTTCTTTCCTTGTGTATTATCTAGTGATTATTTAGGTAAAATTAATGTGTAAAAATGGTGGAGAAAGGGAGGAATGAATTTCAGCCATGGAGAGGGAGGAGAGACATGTATGGGCTAGAAACAAATGAATATTTAATTATTATTTACATATTTATATAGTGATGGATGGTTAGGATTAAAAGATAGTATTTACACATGGATGACTAGATAAAATTCATGTATATTTGTCTTTTAATATCTTGTAATCATTTTCCATGTCAATAATTATGTGTTACACTTGGATGGCTCGAATTTATTAAGCCATTATTTAATCTAATGGCTAAGAATGCTCTTTACACAAATATTCTACCATTTTTCCTTAAATATATATACATTTGATTAAATTTATTTCCTTAATTTTTTTCTAAGAGCTCCCATGTTCAAAAAAATCTAACAATGGAATTTTTGGATTCTTTGGAATTTTGACCATCAGGATATGCCACTTTCAAAATTTTTTGAGTACATTTCTAAATTTTTCCATTCAACTCAAAATGGTTTACTATTCACATTTCAACATAATCTCAATTTTATTTTTTTTATTTTAACCCCTTATATGACCTCAAATACTCCTAAAATTTCACTACAATGCATCTTATAATTAATATAAATTTTTAGTTGGGTTAACTCCATTTGGCTCGAGAGCACTTTTCACAGCCAGGTTCTGCTATTTATTAAGGCTCGTTCCTAAACCTCATTTTTCTCACATATTCACATCATCACCATGCCACATGTCACTTCCTTATTACTTTAATGTATCTCTCTCCTCTTTTTGACCATGAATAGTGGATTTCCTATTTTACCCTTAGCTTTTAAACAAAATTACCATTATGCCATTAGTTCATTTTTGTTTCGTACACCAGTCGACTCTACTCGATCTATATGTCTACTATACTACCTACTTTTTCTTCTAATTCCTATTCTAACTTTATGGAAAACCACATCAAAAGTCAAGCATGACAATCCTTCACTTCTTAAGAAATTTTGTCCTTGAAATTTCTCTTATGGTCTTCCCTTCTTTAATCATTAATAGGGGCTATAAATACTATTTTTTTTATTTTAGTTCTACTTTTATCTACAACTATATTTTTTGTTCGATTCTATCCATAATCATCATAATCTTTATCTTAAAGACTTTACTTACCTAGGTGTGTCTTGTCACTTTCCCTTCAATCGAGGCAATATGTATGTGTATTTGTCTTTTAATACCTTTATGTATTTGTCTTTTAATCATAGTAAAATCTAATTGTATTTGTCTTTTAATATCTTTTAATCACTTTCAATTTCAATAATTATGCATTACACTTGGATGACTAGGATTTATCATGCCATTATTTAATCCAATGGCTAAAAATTTTCCCTACATAAATATTCTACCATTTTTCCTTAAATATATTTACATTTGATTGAATTTATTTTCCTAATTTTTTTCTAATAGCTCTCATGTTCAAAAAATTTCAACAATGTGATTTTTGGATTCCTTGGATTTTTCACCACCAAGATATGCCACTTTCGAAATTTTTTGAGCATGTTTCTAAATTTTTTCATTCAGGCTTAAATAGTTTACTATTCACATTACATCATAATCTAGATTTTATTTTCAATTTTTAACCCCTTATGCAACCTCAAATGCTCCTTAATTTTCACCATAATATATCGTATAATTAATGTGAATTCTTGATTAGGTTAACTCTATTTGGCCCAAGAACACTATTCACTGCTCAATTGTTACTATTCACTAGGGCTTGCTCCCAAACCTCATTTTTCTCACATTTTCTCATCATCACCATACTACATGTCACTTATACATTACTCGCATGTGTTGCTCTCCTCTTTTTAACCATGAATAGTGGATTCTCCATTTTGCCCTTAGCTTTTTCAACAAAATTAGCATTTTACCCTTTAGTTGATTTTCACTCCGTTATTCATGCAAATCGGCTTTCCTCGATTCTTACATCTACTTTACTCCCCATTTTTTGTTCTAATTGTCATTCCAACCTTATGGAAAATCGAATCGATAGTTGGGCGTGATAGAGCTGATACTCAAATATTATGAAAATAATTATGGAACAAAAATCAGAATTTTTTGTAGTTAGGTAAAAATTTATAAGTTTAAACAATGGTTTTAATAAGGGCAAAAATGAGGACATAGTTAAAAAGAATTGTGGTAGAAGGATGTAAGGGCATCTTTTACTGAAGATATTTCTTGAGGCATTAAATTATAGCCACAACAAAGAAAGATTTAATAAAATGAAAAAAAGGAAGGGAAATGAAGGATCGGCAAAAAGAAGAACGAGAAAAGAATAATGAAATGAGGAAACAAGGAAAAGAAAAGAAAAAGAAAGAAATAGAGATGAGATTAGCTTAAGATCTAAGAGAAAAAGAGACTACCATTAAAACTATAATGCATATGATGGAAGAGAGGAGTGAGAGTACTAGCGATGCATTGGCTAAAAAAATAGGAAGAGAAAAATGGGAAAAGAAAAGAGGAAGAGGCAAAAAAGTGCCACAGTGAATGGAAAGTTATAAATGATTTAGTAATAGCTTACAAAGAAGCTGATTACTATCTAAAATCTACAAAAAAAAAGTACACTTTACTAATGATGGTTATTGGAATGATAGGGGGCTGTAGAGATGGGCTATGTTTATTTCTCCTAAAGGCAATTCAAAATTTAGTTATGGCAAAAATAAAGATGATGAGGTCTATTTTATTGTAAGATGGAAATTTTTAGAGTTTATGTTTTTCCAGTATATTATAGAATTTTAAATGGCGGATCAATAGGTTAGTTAGATTGTTGGTTGAGAAATTTCCTTTGTGTGCTTATGTAAAGGAATTTGGTTAAGGCAAATTTTTAGAATTTGGATGCTGATGGCTATTGAATTGGGTTTGAAAAGTGGAGGCTCTAAGAAGTAATTTGATTTCTATTCAAGTATGTATATCCAAGTTTGTTATGCATTGAAATTTACATATGCATGTTTATCTTATTATAAAGATATGTAACTAATATAAGTAAAGGATTATATGTATACATAATCTTGTGAGATTGTATTAAAACCAAAGTTTAGTGTGATTATGTAAGTGACTTAGGTATTGCAAGTGCTTAAAATATGTATATTTTTGTGATATATTGATGAGTTAAGTGTCTAAACATTTTACGAGTGACATATATGAAATTATGGAAATTTGATAAGTGAGCCATCCATTATCATTTTAGAAACACTATTGAAAAGAAAAGTACGTTAGATTAAATGTTAGGTCTATATGCTTACTAAGTCATGCTTAACTTATGTCATTGTAGATTATATATATTTATCACATTGTACAATATATTATGCAACTAAGGTATAAGGATAGAGGTAAATGGATTTAATAAGCATGTGTTAAAAGTGTGTATGTATTTTTTTTTAAAAAGTTTGTACATGTTGGATATAATAATAGTACATGAGTTATATGTAATTACATAGATATGGAATTGATAGATGAGAAGTGAGTTATGTATATTTAACATGGGTTAAATGAGGGAATTAAATGGTTATATGTATAAAAATATTCTTGGTTAATTATATTTACTTGGATTTTATATGTACAAGTATAATAGTTATATGTAATATAAAATGTAAGATCATTTACATAAAGCGTGAGATTAACTAAGTAAGGGTGCTTACATATAATTTTAAATGGTAGTTTCATTATACGTGTAACATAACTTTATTATTTTTGCTTGTATTCAATATTTATGAAAGTAATGTATAGAAATAATTATGTTTATAAAATAAATGTAAGCATGTATGATTAAGAACTATAATGTTTATTCTGAGTTGGAGTAGAACATAACATATGAAATAATGTATGCATGTAAAAGTTTGTTTGTTTAACCTTATTATTAATCATAAAGCATGCAACGAGTTAAGTAACCATAACAAGGGGCTTAAGGAGGTAAGAATTATGTTTTAGACTATATTGAATATATATATATATATATATTAATGCATTTTGACATGACATGGTATAATGTGTAAGATATGTTAATCTTATTATGCACAAGTAATTTCATTGCCAAAAAAAAAAAAAAAAAGAAACCATGAGAAAGATTCATGTCTTAATTGTAAATATAAGGATAATGTGAACATATACCTACGCATGCTTATAAAGAGATGTAAAATGGAATATATGATCAAATCAAAATATAATTCTAAGAATCGTGTTTTTGACATGGAAATAAGATGGTATGTATATAAGGCATGTTTTTAGTTGTAAAGAATGGATACATATTGTGTGACTAAGAATTGAAGCTTGATAAATGGTTTGCTACATGTGTTTTGATAACTTTATTATATATTATGGTATGGGAATAATAAAAAGAGGATTATAAAAAGTACATATAGACACAAGTGTATGTAAGTGTGCTTACAAGGTGATGCAAATTGATGTGAGTGCAATTGTGGCACATTATTTAATGTGGCCAAATTGATTAAGGTTGAGCTTTAGACTTATAAATGTGTTATGTTTCTATCACTATTATACCTTATGCAATAGTAATACATAAGAATCATGTATTAATGCCAACTTATATGTATAAGTTTAACTATTATGTGAAAATGAATAGTGTGCTTTTGATGAAAAGTAATATGATATAATGCCTTTGAAGGTGTGACGACAAAACATTAAGATAAGGGTTAAATGGACTAGCAAATAGTTATGTCAATTATGAGGCAAGAATTTTGGTATTGTACTAGTAATGAATAGTGGAAAATTAAAAAATTTGCATAAAACCAAGCAATGATAATAAGGATCTGAATAAACCAAAATGATAAGCAACAAAAATATTAAGTAGCATAGAAATTTTACTGTTATCTATTGGTTAGTGATTCCTTGTCTTTAGCTCACTTCCTTGGATTACAGAAAATGACAATGATCCTTACTGAGAATACTTCCAAAGTATCCACACAATAATTGAAGTGAAGAACAACTAAATATCTAACAATAATAAGATATTTAAAATAAAGAAGAAGAAGATGATAAGAACCTAAAAATTCACAAAGAGAGTGTAAATTTTATGCTTGCTTGGTGGCTTCTTGTGTTGATTGATTATATGTAGGCTATTTGTACTAAAATAACTCTCTTTATGTCAAATTTTAACCCTTGAGATCTGACCTAAATCTCATTCGAGGAGGCTTATAAATTAGGCCCCTTTTTGCCTATTATGTATGGCCCAATAAAAAGGTCTATGCATATATAACTTTAAGGCCCTTTTCTAGGCTTCCTTCTTAGGCTCTTTTGAGCCTCAATTTATATTATCTATAGGCCTATTTTATGGTTCTTTTAACCCTTAAAAGTTTAATTTAAAATAATATTAAAATAAACCTTTAATTAGGCTTTCAGGGCATAAGTCTATTTTAACACTTAAATAGGTCAAATTGGGTCAACTACACTCAAAGGCCAATTTCTCTATTTCTTCTTTATTTCTTCTATTTGAAATGATATCTCATATTATCAAAATATCAAAAATTTTGATAATCATTTCTATTCTTTAAGAGTTTGACACTATAGGTTTCTAAATTACATTAGCATTACACAGTGAAGTAGAGTCTTGGTCCAATTGGGACTCTTAGGTTTCAATCTCATTAAGCCCATAATTAATTCCTAATTAATAATTCATTTTTGTACAAGTGTTGAGAGGTGTCTAGCCACACATCAAGACTACCCAAGTGTTAGAAAGTCAAGTAGTTTGACTTAACCCTTCCACATACAATTACTATGCAATTACTTTTTTCACCATACTTTATCTCATTTAGATTTGAGGATGGACTTATGTCAACTCAATGCTTAATTAAGTATATCTGATCAAGCCCTAAACCCTTCAATTCTAATATTTACATCTTTATTCCCAAAATGCCCTTGTGAATCTCATTTGCACTTGCATATCACTTTAATTAGAGATTCCTTGAATAAAGTTATATTAAACTTGTGAGATAAACTACCCATTATAATTTGATGGTGGTGAATCCTCTATTCATCACTCAACTACCATTATGTATCTTAGACTATACCCAGCCACCTAACTATGTATAAATCTTGGCAAAGTAATAGCACTAGAGAAAATTATACCCTTTGATACTTAAGATAAACTTGGTGATCTTATGTCAAAAGATACTTCCACCTATTGATATATTGAGATAACTTTAATTATTTGTTTTTCTCCATCATACACAACAAAAAAAATTATAAAATTGAGAGAAACCAACAATGATAATGAAACCATATAATTTAAAATTCATCCTAGATGATAAATCTAGTAGCATTACATGATTTACCTAAAAGATGATAGTAGATTCCTTTCATAAGCTTTCCTCATCAAGTTTTTGCAAACCATAGTGATCCTCTTCCAAGAACACCTCTAAATTAGTCCACGTAAGAAGTTTATAGAAGAGAATAACTTATAATTCTAGCTACTAGTAGGAATTGCAAGTGGATGAAGGAAGAAGAAGAAAATTATGTTTTTCAATTATTTTATAAGGCAATTCTATAGTAGAATATATCTCTATGGTGGATACTATAATAAGGGTTATTTATACTTTAAATAAATCCTTTTTGGTGAGATTTTAACACTTAAAATCTGCTGTAAGTAAAACCAAATTGGACCTACCAATTGTGCCCTTTTCTATCTTATGTGCATATGCATTTTAATTGGCTTCCGTGCAATTTGCTTTGGCCCTACTTTCATTAATCCTAAGTGGCACTCCTAGGCCCCATTTTAGATTAATAATTATGTTGATTTAAGGCCTTTTAAACCTTTTAAAAGCCTATAAAATTTCAATGCAAGAATAATTAAAATTTTGTCTCAACAAGGCTTAAGTCCAAAAACCCTAATTTTCTTGACTTATCATTTGCGAGTAGGCCCTAAGCCCATTTGCTTATTTATTCTTCCTAATTCATGTTCCAATGATATATTATATCATTAAAACATTCAATCTCATTCAATCTTCCTAAAACTAGTTTTATGTGTGTGACCTTATTTGTTTCTAGAATAACTTGGTAGTACATAGTGAAATAGAGTCTAAGTCTAACTAGGACTCTATAAATTCAATCTTATTGAATCAATATCAATTCAATAATTGTTATATCACTTACCTACAAGTGAAGAGAGTTATCTAGCCATGCATCATAACTATCTAAGTGCTAAAAAGTCAAGTGGTTTAACTTAACCCTTTCATATATAGTTATAGTGCAATAAACTCCTTTCACCATCTTTAACCTCATCTAGTTTTGAGTATGGATTTTTGTCAACTCATAGCTTAACTAAATATGTGTAATTAAGTCCAGGACATATTGTTCTAATAATTTTACCTTTATTCTCGAAATGTGCTTAGTGAATCCCGTTCATACATGGCACTTTGCTTAGGTTAGAGATTCCTGAATATAGGTTACTTATCAAAACTGTGAGATAAACTCTTTACTGTAATCACTGCAACCTAGGGTAAGAATCATTTATTAATTACTACCTTATCTTCAAATATGCAATGCCATACCTAAGCACCTCACTATGTATACCTCTTGTTTGAAGTAAAAGCTTTAGAGTCAAAGTATGTCACTCCATATATAAAATAGCTAGTGATATAAAGTCTGAGGATACTTACACCATTGATATGATGAGATACTTTTAATGACATATATTAAGTGTCCATGTGATGATCTCATGGTATGTCTTTGATGTACTTAATTCCTAAGTAAGCAGCCACATGTTAACTTTAAGCATCTCTATGCTTATAGCTTGTGAGAACTACTGCTTAATCTAATCAAGATGTATAACATGTGTTAATCTAAATGCATTAACAATACCCTATCTTGTTAATACTATATTCAGGAATATTTAGGTATATCACATTTACAAGCAATAAGAATCTTAGATCATGATTTCCTTTATATTATGATTTTATACTAGGGACTTTATAATAAGGTTTAAGACATTGCAACAAATTATAAGTAATATATAAAAGTACCATGATATCATAATATAAATTCAAAAGGCTTGAATTATGAATATAACCCTATTACATGAGCTCTAAGCCTTACTTCTAATAATCTCCCACTAGCACTAGAGCCAATAACCCATGTACTTAATGTCCATTGCATATATATGTTGATCAAACTTTTTTTGTGATAGTGCCTTTGTGAGAGGATCAGTTGCATTTTTATATGTGGGAACCCTTTCAATTTTCACATCCTATCTACCAAACAACCTCTCTTATTAAATGGTAGAATTGAAGAACATGTTTGGATCGTTAATGAAACCATGGTTCATGAGCCTATGCAATAGCCCTATTATTATCACAATACAATGTTACTGGATTAACAATGCTTGGAACCACACCATGTTTCTTCCTTAGCTACATCAAAAGCTACTCTGTATTTGGCTCTAGTGGAAGAATCCATAGTCGTATCCTATTTGGAACTCTTTCAAACAACTAATCCTTTACACATAATGTATAAGTATTTGGATTCAGATTTAAAGTCATCCTTATTAGATTGGAAGCTAGCATCAGTATATGTGTTAACATGTAGATCTTCTTCTATATAAATCAAGAATAAATTTTTAGTCCTTCTTAAGTATTTAAGGTTATTCTTGACAACCACCCAATGTTCCTCTCTATAATTCGACTTGCTTATGATAATTAGAGCAAATGTTATATTTGGTCTTATATATAACATTGAGCACATGATAAATCCCATAGCCAAAGCATAAGGGATCCTACTCATTTGGTCTCTCTCCTCTTGTGTCTTAGGAGACATAGATTTAGAAAGGTATTTTCCAAGCAACATAGGAATATAACCTATCATTTTGAGATCCATGCTAAACCTTTTTAGCATCTTGTCTATGTATGTAGACTGTAAATGACCAAGCAACCTTCTGGATTTATCCTATAGATCCTCATCCCTAAGATGTATATTGCTTCACCAAGGTCATTTATGGAGAATTATTTACTCAGCCAGATCTTAATAGGCTAGAGGATAGAGAAATCATTTCCTATTACTAGAATGTCATCTACATACAACACAAGAAAAATGATTGCACTCTTACTAACCTTCTTATAAATACATGGTTCATTCATATTTTGTGAGAAATCAAACACTTTGATTATCTCATCAAAATGGATGTTCTAGCTCCTAGATGCTTGCATCATTCCATAGATAGATCTTTGAAGCTTGTAAACCTGATTGCATCTTTAGATGTAAAACCTTTAGGTTGTGTCATGTACATTTCCTCTGACAATTTTTTGTTAAAGAAAGTCATATTTAGATCTATTTGCCATATCTAATAATCATAATAAGTAGAATGGCAAGCAAATTTTGATTAGATTTGGCCATTGCAACTAGAGAAAAGGTTTCATCAAAGTCAATTCCTTGTTTTTAACTGTAACACCTTTACATGATTCCTGAAGGAACTTGATAATAATGCCACTTTCTATCAATCACCCATCCTATTTCTTCCCTAACCTTTATTCATTTAACACTTATAAACCCAACTAAACCTCGTGATATATCTTGATTATTTATATATTATTACTCACCATTACCCTAATATTAGATGTACTGCTCTAATAAAAAAATAGGCTATGGCATTGAAAAGTAGTTTTATAGAAAAATGGGTAGCATAACAGCTACTCGAGTTAAAAACCAAAAAATTTTCCCATAGTGAAACACTTTTAAGAATCATCAAACACAATCCAACCATCATCTGGACCTATCTAGTCCTCCATACCATCACTTATAGCACACATTCACAAGCAACACATGGTCTCAAACCCACGATATATAGAAGCATTCATATATGCACTCTAACATTTATATACATATAAGCATACATTAAGTTAAAATGTGCTAGTTATCATTTATAAACCATATTTTATTACAAAACTATTCATATTCTATTTTGTTCCCAACCCTCTACATCTCCACATCTATATACATGAGTGCTTAACTTCTATATAGACAAACACAAATAGAAAATGTACCCTAAAATACTAGTTGCCAGCAACACAAAAGCTTTGAGGATACACAGTTACAATATTTACAACCTAAGCATCGGAATACCGATAAGCTGAGTATAAATTCAATGTTGAATTTGACACAAAATATACATGTACCTCACACAATAATGCAACAGGCACACATACATAGTGTATATAGTGATATGACACAAAATTATGTACTTCCTCTCATCTTATAATAGCTTTAATAACAAATAGTGTAAATCTATGTCTTATTTATACTAGCTATCAAAAATTCTCATTCTTTTATCTATTTATCTTTTTATGGCCCATACTAAAAGACTACACCTAAGGACACTAAACAGTAGAATACAGGTTGTACAGTGGCCTACATTTTGGACTTTAGCATCTACACCTACCTAACTTGACCCAATAGTAAGGATTAGTTTTGCAAAAACCCCTAAATTAGTGTTGCAGGGATCAGTTCGGCAAGGACCTCTAAACATACAATCATTAATAATACAAAGATGGATAGTAGGGATCAGTCCTGTGGGACCTCTCAATACCCATTGTGCAGGCTTAATATCAGAACCTTGGCAGCTGCACCTATTATCATAAATAAATACATAAGTACTAGTTAAGAAGGATTAAACCTAGCAGCTACTTTATTCCCTAATTGACCAGTCAACCTATCTAGTGGGTGTCTAACTAATGCAGGCCGTTATCTAAGTATTAATTTAATTATTCGGATATAGGTCATTGGTTAAGTTTACGAGTCATTTCATGATTCATTTGGTCACTTCTATGACCATGATTCTCATTACAATATTCATATAATCTTCACCATTACTTTTTGTAATGCCTAAAAAGTCAAAGTTATGTTAATAGTATCGGACAGACCCGGATGATGTTCCCGGTGGTGTGGGTCATCATTCTGAATCTAATGACTGGCATATTGGTCATAAAACTTTGACGGGCCTAAAGCTAGGGAAAATGAATGAATTAAAAATTTTAGCAGAACCAATAATTTATATTAAGTTATAAACTAATATTTTTAGAGATAAAAAGATTTTGGGCCGGGATAGCCCCGAGACCAGGAATGTGTCCGGATGGTCTCGAAAATACCATACCTTTTACCTCAAAAAATCCACTAAGTGTGATGGTGGAAGAATTGGAATTTTTTGAGGTCAACTGGTATTTTTATGAATATTTTATTTTGGTCGTGAATAGTGCCAAAAAATCAATAGTGGAATTTTAAGTTGATATTTTTCATGGACCTTAGCCTCATTAAATTAGGAATTTTAAAATTTGAATGAGAATTTTTGGAGTAGCAGAGAATATTTTATGAATTTTTGATGTTTAAACTTGATTTGTGATGAATAGTGACTTTTTGCTCCCGAAGGAATTTTGAGCCAAAATTTTAAGTGGGCCTTAGTCTTAGTAATTGAGGATTTTTTCAATTGAAATGGAAATATTTGGACTCATAGAAAATATTTTTTTTAATTTTTCAAGCAAAAGTGACCTATTATGGACTTAAGA